>JBBPMU010000581.1:0-18059 GCA_038090475.1 Wakefieldia striispora | reverse complement strand
ACAGAATAAATAAGTTGCTCAAATAAGTGTCCCAATGACATGTCATTTTGAAATTGTTATATCTCAGTGCCATGACAACCAAATCACATGACTAAGCACTCGTCTTCAGGGCAAGGGTTAGGGCTATCGATGACCCTACAAGGGAGGGTCAGAGCTGATATATTTTGGTTCTTTTGCAAATGTCAAGTCTTTCCAAAATGGTCCAACATTGGGACACTTATTTGAGCCACTGTACCTACTATGCTTGGGCTAGGAGGATAGAAGCTCTTTTCGGATTGCTTGACCTATCCAGCTTCATTACTGAAGACTCTGATATCTCTTCCACTCTGTTCATTGGAGCAATGGAACTTACTTCATGGAAGAAATCAGACCAGAAAGCTCTTTCTTACCTGGTGTTTACCTCCATTCAAAACCTAGCTGATGAAGCAGGAGAAGAACATAGGAGCGAAAGGGTTGTTATGAAGGAAGCCAAAGATGGCAAGGATGAAGAGACTAAATGAGTGCATTACTCTCTCACTCTGGACTACTGATTACAGATGAAGAAGACTTTTGCCAATAGAGGAATCACTGGACAATTCTTATCCTTTACCAAAATCCTTCACATCAAAATATGCAAAAGAACTGCCAGCAATGACATCACAAAAATCAAACTGCACTTCCAGGAGATGGCAAACTTGGGCTCTGGATTTTCCAAGAATCATAAAGCCATGCTTATCATGGCTCAACTCCCCAAAAACTTCAACAATCTCTGATCCACTCTCATCCAGACACTTGACACAGATGATTTCACTGTCGAGAATATCACTGCCACTATGCTTCGAGAATGTGATATACATGCTGCCAGTCATTCCCAACCACTTTCTTCTCATCTTACAGAAGTTCAAGCTCCCTCCTCCTCTCATACCAACATAATATGGAATGGTCCTCCTAAAAAACCATGGAAGAAACAGACAACTAATCAGACCTCTCCATGAGACAGAACTTCTGAGGGATCTTCTCCACAGAAACAAAGAAGACCTACAAAAACAAATAAAAAACAATGGTATGACAAGAGACAAGATGAAAAGAAGAAAGACAAGGGAAAAGGAAAGGCCACAGAAGTTATTGCTAATAACATGATTTCTGGTCCATCATATATGCAGATTGAAGAAGATGCCTTCTATGGGCACATTGAAAGAGATTTTGATACCACTCTCCTAACTAGGAGGAGTGAGACCCCCCATAGCACCTACATCAAACCTATGTATACCCAATGAGGTAGAAATGCACTTCAATTCAGATACTGCTGAGCCTGGATGGAATGGCCCTACCAACCAAGATGCTATAGACATCTCTCCTAACCAACATCCCTTTCTCCACTGCAGGAATTCCTTCTCCATCTGAAGAATTACTTGTGAGAACATCTACAGGTGGAAAGAAGCTAGGAAAGAAGAAGCAGAAAGTGACTACATTCACAGTTGGAGGACTAGTGATGGGTAAAGCTCTTCCTGGCATTTCTGCCTCAGAGCTTCCACTTTCAACAAAAGCGAGGTCCACTTGGGACTCTTACAAACCCATTCATCTAACAGATGCACATCACTTACCATATATGAAAAGATGTATACCCCCTCCTCTACCCAGGAGAGACAATGTTGTATTATGTACCCACTGATGAATCAAAGGTCACCTCTTTGCTGTATACTGTTGAAACTAAGCCATGCCAAACTCAAGATTGCTGATGATTGATAGTGGTTGTACTGACCACATCACACTCTATTTAGATGATTTTGCTCATCTTAAAAATCAAACTTGATCAGCAACTGTAGCCAATGGATCTACCATGTCCTTACACAGACCAGGCACAGTTATCATCCATCCAAATGATCTACCACCCCTTACTCTTGAGAACATTTGATATGCACCTCATACAGCACACAGACTTTTGTCTGTACTGACACTTGCATCCCTGGGATACAAATGCAATGTCAGAGGCAATTTAACAGAAATTTTGAACAGTGATGATTCTCTGGTAATACAGGCCACTGCTTTATTTCCAGAGAACAATCTGCACTGGTTTCAGTCATCTCAGATTACTCCAGGACAAATTGCATTGTTAATGGGTCAAGATTCTTTCTCATTGTGGCATTTATGAATGGGTCACTGTTTGAAGAATGCTCTTCAACACCTTCACACTCATTCTTCTGGTACTCCTACCATCATGCTCCCTTCATCCAATATACCCTGTAAAGGTTGTGCAGAAGGCAAGATGACGGATTGGTCATTCAGATCATCATCAAAGTATACAGCTTGTCCTCTTGCTCTTCTTCACACAGATCTTATGGGACCCCTGCCTACTGAATCAAGATTTAGGAAATGATATATCCTTACATGCATTGATGACTATTCTGGCTATGCCACACTAGCTTTTCTCCAGGAGAAATCCTAGACTTTTCAATGTCTCAAGGCAATTTTTACTTTTCTCCAGACTCAACTTGATCTTCACATTACCTCTGTCTGTTCAGACCAAGGAGGAGAATACATGTCAAATGACATCCAGTCATTCTTCACCTCCAGAGGAATCAAACATCAGACCTCTGTCCCTTATGTTCCTGAACAGAATGGTTGTGCTGAAAGATTCAATCGTACCTTGATGGAGAAAGCACAAGCCATATGACTTCACACTTGTCTTCATAGGATGTTCTGGCAAGATGCCCTAGAGACTTCCTTACATATTTATAACAGACAACTGATGAGAAGACTCTCATGGAGATCTCCTTATGAAGCTGTTTATCAGTCAAAGCTGGATCTTTCCTATTTCAGGATCTTTGGTTCCAAGGCATATGTCTTTGTTCCACCAGAAATAAGACAAGACAAACTCTCAGTGAAAGCTGAAGAAATGATCTTTATCAGATATGAACCCAACACCATGGGATGGAGATTTTGGTCAATACCAAGACACAAAGCCACAATAGCCACTCGAGCTACCTTTGATCAAAGAACCTTTCCATGTTGTTCAGGAAGAGAAAGTCCACTACTGAGGATGAGATCACCATCTCCTTCACAAAAGGAAGAATCACCTTGGGATCTCAACCTTCCATTGATCTTTGATCCTGTCCACCCTGATAGACCAGAAGACGATTACAATTATCCTCCTTCCCATCATCCTACACCTCCACTCTTATTCCCAGATAGCCCTCCTGATCATGCAGAAGATCCACCACTCTGTCAAACTTCTTCACCATTACCCCCACTCTCACCTTCACCTCTTCATGAACCCACAAAGGGAGAAGCAACACCCATAACACATCACTTTAAAGACAATGAAGGAGAATGGAGAGATTATGATGATATGCCCCAACATAAAAGAAAGGGACCTTCAAATTGGTTTCCCCCATGTCAAAGACAAGAACCTCATTGAATTTCATCAACTCCCTCATCAGGATAGACGAACTGACCTTCAAAGAGAGACCTTCTGATGACAAACAACCAGAGTTTGTCAGCCTCGAATTCTCCCCAATAATGCTTATGGCAATCAACCACCTATTGAAATTGAAGGAGATATTCAAGCAGGAAGAGAACCAATTCAGGAAGAGGAACCTATTGCTACCATCAATCAAGATGCAGATATGGGAACACCTTTTAACAATGAGTGGATATGCCACATGCTTTCACAAGCTGTGATGACACTACCAAAGCATTACAAGGATGTATGGAATCTTCCAAAGGATGATCAATTGCAATGGCAAACTGCCATGGAAGATGAATACAGATCTCTCATTGAGAGAAATGTATGGACTTTAACAGACCTTCCAAAGGGCTGCACCCCCATTAAAGGGAGATGAGTTTTGCTGAGAAGCACGATGGCTACAAAAAGGCTTGCTTTGTAGCAAAAGGCTACACTCAAATCTTGGAATTAACTATGAAGATACCTTCGCTCCAGTTACATGTTTTGAAACCGTTCGTCTACTTCTAGCAATTGCATGCTTAGAAGACTGGGAGTTGGAAGCTCTTGATGTTAAGACTGCATACCTCTATGGTCAGCTAGATGAAGAACTTTATATGGTTCAGCCCAAAGGATTCATTGTCACCAGAAAAGAGAACAAAGTCTGCAGGCTTAGACAATCAATCTATGGCCTGAAGCAAGCTGCACTTCAGTGGAACAAGCAGCTTGATGGAACCCTCCAAAAGAAGATGGGTTTCAAATGTCTTTTTGCAGGTCCTGGAGTTTACTTTAGGAAACAAGGAAAGGATGTTACCATTGTTGTTTTCTATGTTGATGATGCATTATTCATGGGAAACAACCTCACCCTCATCCACAAACACAAGAAAACATTTATGGATCAATGGGAGTCAAAAGACTTGGGAATAGCCACTGAATATCTAGGTTTTTGCATTGTCCACAATCGCAAAAAGAAAACTTTGCAATTAGACCAAACTCCATATGCTCAAAAGGTTGTGGAGTACTTTGGACAAGTCAATATGAAACAAGTATTGACACTGTTATGTACCTACTGGCTACAACCCAAAACCTGCAGAAAAGGAGACAATGACAGAACTATGCTCTTGCTATCAATCGGTCATTGGATCATTGTTATATGTCATGCTTGGAACAAGACCAGACCTTGCCTTCTCCATGATCAAGATGTCACAGTTCTCTGCAAACCTTACAGAAGAGCATTTGCAGAAGGTGATCTATATTGTTCACTACCTTGCACACACAACATCTTATGGAATTACTTTTGATGCTTGAGGACCATCAAATGGTCTTCTAGCATATTCCGACACAGATTGGGCTGGTGATATAGAAACTTCTAGATCTACCACTGGTTATGCCATCTTCCTAGCCAATGGCATCTGTTCTTGGCTTCATCTTTCTTCCACAGAATCTGAATATTGTGGAATGACTGAGTGTTGCAAACAAATCCTACTAGGAGAAGAAGATTGAGACATGGATACATTTTTCTTTCCTCTTCACCATTATGATCACATTTGGTTTGATGTTTCTTCCATGGCTTATAGAGACATGCTTGGGGAAACCATTGACTCTGGTCAATACAACCCTCTGTATCACAACTCCTGACTTTCATATGAGAACCAGCCATTTCCCACATTATATGGATTAACTGGGAGTTTCCTCTTTTCCTGTGCCTAGCAGTCCCCTTTTTCATTTATCTCTTTCTGTCTCACAGAACACCACATCCCTATTTAGAAATTCAGACTTCTCACATGGAGTTCCACTTTCTCCTTATATCCTAGGTGACTCAACACATCATTTCCTTTTATACCCATGTAACACAATGCTTCATGTCAATTTCCTTTTATGTGCTATGCAACTACATGATCATGTTGTTATGCCTTGTTTGTTCCATGTACTATAAGTACACCACAATGTAGTAGTTAGCTCCTCAGCTAATTCTACACACTTCTGCCTGCAAAGTCTTTGCTCCTCAAGAAGGTTGTTCTCCTAACCCAAGCATGCTAAGCCCTTCAAGTCTCTTGTCTATTGCTGAAGGACTTTACCTCAACAGGTCTTAGTCAATACTCTGCTCTGAGTCCACTGCCTAGTACTCTGAGTATGAAAAGGTTCTAGAGTGAAGTCTTTGTTTCACACATGCATAACAGTTTGAGGTGGAGTTTTAGTTCCACCATCCATTCAAGTACTCAGAGAGTATGTTCATCATGTAGGCCATGGTCATCCTTGGTATGAATTAGTAGATTGTCCATGTAGATGATGAGCCATCCTTTGGCAATCATGTCCTCAAAATAGTGATCCATGAAGGCTTGGAAGGTGGGAGGGCCATTACACATTCCAAAACATGATGAGTGGTTCATAGAGTCCAAAGGGAGTGATGAAAGCAGCCTTCCATTGGTCTCTGTCCTTGATGTGGATATTGTTAAATCCCCACCACATGTCCATTTTGGTGAAGATGTTATATCCTTGAAGTTTGTCCATAAAATCAGGGATGAGGGGGAGTGGATAGGTGTTCTTGACTGTATATTTGTTGAGGTAGCAGTAATCTTGACAAGATCAGAGCTTTCCATCCTTCTTGGCTACAAAAAAGAAGGGGGCAGCCTAGGGAGACTTTGATGGTCAGATGGTTCCCTTTTTGAGGTGTTCCTTGATAAATTCCTAGCAAGTGGTTGTTTCTTTGGGGATTAAGGGAATAGGGTTTGGCCTTTCATGGGGTGAATGTTTCTTTGAGGTCAATGGCATGGTCAAAGACCTAAGAGGGTGGCATGAACCCCTCATCTGGATCATCAAAGACTTTCTTGTATTTGGCAAAGATGGAAGGGAGTACCACCTCTTCCTTCTTGGCTTGGGCTGCAATGGTGGTTGACAGGGTTACCTTTCTGATGATTTGGGGAAGGATTCCTGCTTGAGCTTTCATTGCATGTGGGCCTTAAAGGCTTGATGTCATTTCTGGTAGTTAGTGGTTAAAACTGGTTCATGGTCTTTATCAATGAAGTTGATCAAGTATTGCTGTGCTTGTTGCAGCAGGTTGTTGTATTGGGATCTTTTGGGGAATTTGATGGTCCTTTCCATCCAATTGATCCTGGGATTGACCTCTATGAGCCAAGGCATTCTGAGGATTACATTTTGAGATCCACAATTTATGACCATGAGTTCCTGTTTGTGTTCTGAGTTAGCACATCTGAGGGTGATGAATACATTGTGTCTTATTTCTCCAGCTTTATTTGTAGTCCTGTCCACATTGTTTGCTCCAATGGGTTCAGCTAGTCTGACCAGGGAGATTCAGTTCCTGATGGTGAAGTCTCTGTCAATGAAAGATCCAGTTGCTCTAGAGTTGATAAGAGTGGTGGTGTCAACAATTTCTCCTGTCCTCCCTACATAAAGCGATATGGGAATGTATATTGCTCTAGAGGCAGGGGAGGATACAAAAATGGGGGCTATTTGCACAGGAGTGTTCATTCAAGAGGAAGTAGACATTGTCCTACTCCTCAGTTGTGAAAATCCACTTCTTTGGCTTCTTTGTGGATCTGGGTCAGAGTGGGTTTGCCAGGGGTCATGTCAGAAAACATTTCTAGCATTCTTATTGTCTCCTGGGTCTTCAATCCTTTGCCTTTTGTGTAGGCAGAGAGAGGATCAACCATTACTTCTTCAGCTGTCCTAATCTGTTGCTTCTGTTGGGGCCTTCTGTTCTGTCTGTGATGCTTTTCTGCCCAACATCCTTGTTTGTGGCAGATAAATCATTTCCTATTCTTGACATGGTCAGATTGCCCTGTGGGGGAGAGATGAACATAATCCACATCCATGGCCATGGGGTCTCTGGCACAAGGAGGTGGGGCAGACAATCCAAGGTAGGAGGTTCCTTCTTTCCTGAGCTGTTCAGTGTAGATAATTGCATGGTAGAATTGAGAGGCTTTCTCTAGCCAATCATTTGCTGTGGCAGGTTCCTTCTCTACCACTGTCATCATGGTGGCCAACCTATTCAATACTGCCCTCTTGAGTAGATCTTTGAGAACATAATTGTCCTTGATACCACTCCTGGAAGATTCCAATTAGGATGCACTGTGGAAGGAGTCAAAGTCACCATAGAAGGGCTTGCCTTCCATGTGGATGTTGGGGAGAGTCATTTGCATGGTGTCTTTGAGGCAAGGGGGTATAAAGATGGTGCAGAAATCCTTCTCAAGATTGGCAAGAGTATCCTTCCATATAATGTTGGGAGTATAGAGTACTTTGTCAAGCCAGGCTTCAGAGAAGGTGGCTCCTCTCCTGGTGTTCTTTCTGTTGAGGAGGGTAATCATAATCTTCTTGTCATCATATTTTGCAGCATTAACCACAAAGTAGGCCTTCATTGCTAATAGCCATCTTGATGTGTCCTTGGTCTTGCCAGAGAAGGGTTCTAGGCAAGCTACATTGATTTCATTGGCTGTTCCTGACATTGCTAGGCTGCAAGGGATGGAACTGGGGAAGGAGTTTGGGTATGTTGTGAAGAAGAGAGAGTCAACTGGAAGGTGAGAAGGGGAGAGAGTGCAGGAGAGGTTCCTAGAGGAGAAGGGGTGGGAGTATAGGTAGGGGTGACATTCAGGAGAGGTCCTCTTCACAGATTGGTGGAAGAGGAGGCTGAAGGTCCAGCTACATGTCTTCTGGTCTGGGAATGTGGGGAAGTGACTCCTGAGGGTAGGTGAGACTGGTAGGGGTTGGTGTAAGGTGAGGTAGCAGGGGCATTGTCTTCTTCTGATGAGTCCTTGGCTTGAGGTACAGTACTTGATACATGGTGAGGAGGGTTGCATCCCATGTGTTAACAGCAGGGACAGAAGGGACAAGCTAATTCTTTTGTTATGCATGTGCAGAACAAAGACTTCACTTAGTACACCTTTGTTGAGATCTATGATGTTTCATCATTCAGACTTCATCATTAATACATCATACTGTAGATCTAGATTGATACCAGTTCTAGAGTGGATCTAGAACTGAGGTGAGTCACTATCATATTATTCATTTCAGATGATAGTGAGATAAGAGTCCATTACACTATTGGACAATAGGGATATGTATTACTCATATGATACAATAGGACCATATCTTTAGTCATTCCTCACTCATCCTTATCTCTTATTGTTCTTATCCTTTCATTCTGATTGGTAGATAAGAACCTCACAGATGTATATAAGAGGGGACTCATATGTCATATCCCCTCAGTCTGAATTCACTCCTCAGATTTAACCCTCCACCAGTTCTTACTTTGATAAACTCCTTGATCAAGACTAGTGAGTGTTCTCCTCACTTGTCACCATAGCCTCTGCTCTTGGCCATGTGTATTGCACTTCCCTTTGCATACAATAGTGCCAAACCTCATATCCCTCAGTACAAGAGATCAGAGAGGGTTCTATACTCTCTTTAACCTTGTCATACTTAGGCTTTCTTTCTAGTGCTGGAGCAGAGTATTGACTAAGACCTGTGAAGGTAAAGTCCTATTCCAATGAGAAGACTCAAAGGGCTTAGTGTCCAAGGATGAGTCAAATGACCTTCAGAGGAGCAAAGACTTTGCAGGCAGAAGTGCATAGAATTAGCTGGGGAGTTAACTACTACAATGCAAGGCTTATATACTACAAGAGTTCCCAAAAGGGGAAGTGTCTGGAAAAGGAAATCAACAAGACATGTCAAGATGCATCGCATTACATATATCATAAAAGAAAAGACAGAGCTCTGAAGGAAGAAGTCTGAATGTCTAAATAGGAAAGCAGAGTTCCATGAGTATAAATGGAAATAGAGATCCATGGCTGAAAACAGAAGATGGAACTCTATATGATGAAATAGGAAAGAGAACAAATGGGACTTCCTGAGTGAAGGAGAATGAATCTTGGGGGCATCTGTAAATGTGGGAAGTAGAAGTTCCTGTTAGAAGTTGAAAGGAATATGTCCATGGATGAGTATGAGAAATGTAGAGAACCCATTAGGTGGTGCCATGGTAGACTCAATTTTGTGCCAATGTCTGTCAAAGTAAGAGATAGGAGAGAAAAAGGTGATGTCCACACTGGCTTCTATCCCAGTAAGTGCAGTCTCCAGTAGTTGGTCCCAAACTAGAGTTTCATTATCAGAGTCCAAGACCAGGGGGTCATGGGAAACCATAACAATTTGCTACAAGCCATCTGTCTTCTTTTTTTCTTTCTCCTGTTCTTGTTATGTGTGTGGAACAAAGACTTCACTCAATACACCTTATCATACTTGGGCTTTCTCTCTAGTGCCAGAGCAGAGTATTGACTAAGACCTGTGAAGGTAAAGTCTAGTTCCAATGAGAAAACTTGAAGGGCTTAGTGTGTGAGGATGAGTTGAACAACCTTCAGAGGAGTGAAGACTTTGCAGGCAGAAGTGCATAGAATTAGCTGAAGAGCTGACTACTACAGCACAAGGTTTATGTACTACAGAGGTATCCAAAAGAGGAAGTACCTGAAAAAGGAAAGAGACACATTGCATGTATCTTAAAAGGAAATGGGATAAAAGGGGACTGTTGGGCACAGAAAAGTGGAAAGTCCTGGTTAATCTGTAAACATGGGAAACAGCTAGTTCTGTTATAAAACCATATTTTATTCTTGAAAGACGCTACCCTTTTACTGACACTTTTACAACTTTTACTTAGAAAACCCTTTCTTGTGGCAATCCGATTGAAGAAAGCTGTCTACATGTATTTCACCGATCACGTGACTTAACGACACATGATGTTTATCTTTTGGTACGCTCTTGCAACAGAATAATTTCCTTCGTCACGTGATCTGTTGCACGTGACCACTTTGCGGCACTTGCTGATCAGGCCGTTGGTCAAGACTTCAGACTTATTCCTGGCAGCCACTCTCTTTGGGAATAACCTGTTTTGGACATATTGACTTTCCTATCTTTCTCATCATTAGTCTTATGATGTTACTCGATTGTGATCGTATCGGAAGGCATGCGCCACAGAAGAGCAGTGCGTTTACTCATTTCTCTTTACTCATGATATGTTTCTATTGGACAGACACTACCATATGCGGATTACCGGGTCTTACACCTGAAGGGCACTTGCCATATTTAGTATTTCCTTTTATGATAGATGGTCCAAGCTCACCAGCTGGACTTGTATATAAGTAGTAGACACATTGACTGGTAACCCCAGTCTTTGCTACTTGGAATTTAGTCCCCAGGCTATCTTCTTCTAGGCGAGACCCCCTTAGGATATTCTGAGGGGCTTACTGGGAAACTTTATCCATTTACACTCATAGCTGGAGGATAAACGGCGCTCCCTTCTTTCTCACTAGAGTCTATGTTTGGACTTTGAGTCCAGATAAGAGTCTCAGACTTTGCATCGAGACTATCCCCTGTTGACTCTGTGTCACAGGTTTCTTCGCAGATACCCCACCAATAGGGAAGACTTCACCTTTGAGGTTTGAGGTTCAACCTTTGACGTTTCGTCTCATTTCAAGTTCCTGTGTGAAGATCAGAAATTGTGATGAAGTGGGTTGTACACACCACTGTTGATGGTCTCCAAGGTCATGTCTCTATAAGCTGTAGAGGAAACATCAAACCAAGTGTGATCATAATGATGAAGTGGAAGGAAAAACATATCCAAGTCCCAGTATTCTTCTCCTAGTAGTTGTCTCCAAATGGTGGCTGCATCTTGTTCCCAGGTGTTCTCCTTGAAAACCATAACAGTTCTCTCAGGATTTGTGGTGGGACAGCTCAAACCCTGCTCACCACACTATTCCTAGTACATTGCATAGTGAGTCTGTATGTGGTGGCAGAATGATGAGTTACTACTGATATGGAAGTCTCATTGCTTTCCATTTTTCTTCACAAAGTTTTTGTCAGCTCTGTGCATAGGTGAGTCACCCATTGCTCAAATTCACCACTGCTTTGACATTCACCTACAAATCCTGCACCACCCTCCTCTCAATGACTCAGCACTTCCATCTGCATGAACAAACTGGACAACAACCCTCTTGGAAAAAAACAGTAGGCAGATCATCTGTATTTCCTTTCTTTGTTTGACAGAGCTCAGGATCCACAATTGAATATCCAACTTGTCTGGCCCTGTTATTGCCTATCCTAAGGACAGTACATTCTTTCAATTCATATTAATTGGTCATGGTCACTCACACCATGGCCATCCTCTAGTTGTTCTAAAGCTGTGTCCTTGAAACTTTCAGTGTCTGGATCCCTCTCTGCTGCAACCTCCTCAACAGTTGAATTGACTGACTTGACCTCTTCAATGAGTGCTGGTCACCTCTGGTCATTTTGATTGGCCTTTTTCTGTGGTTGCTTTGAGGTATGTCCATGTTCAGTGTTATTTTCAGACTGATTGTGTTCACTCCCACTCATGGATGGTGCCCTAGCACACTTCTTCACCCTCAACCTTTTGGATGTCTGTTTCCCTTTGAGGGAATGAGAACATACTTTGATCCTTTGTTCATTTGTGCAAGAGACATTAGCCCATTCTGTCTGAACTCACTGCCTGGAAGACTTTTGAGTGTTGGACATTGTGAAGATAGTAGTATGAAGTTGGCACATGTTAGCTAAAAATTATTCAGATCTTTTATACTACAGTACATGTTTACTTGTATCCAAGCCACCCCTCTACATGACTGGTTTTTACAAAACTGACTAAGACCAACTAGTGTTGCCTCAGCTTGAAGCTGTTATGGTTTCTCATGATTCCACTTTGTGGGACTTGGACAATGAGACTCTAGTATGGGACAAACTACTAGAAAAAGCATTCACTGGGATAGAAGCTAGTGTGGACATTTATTTCTTTTCTCCTCTTTCTCACTTCAATAGACACTGGCACAACTTGTCATCCACTGCAGCACCACCCTCTGGATACAACACCTTCATGTCATTTATCCACAGTCACATACCTTTTGGCTACTAATGGGAACCACTGCTTTCCCACATTTTATGGATTACCCAGGACTTTCCACTTTCCTGTGCCCAGCAGTCCCCTTTTGATATCTGACTCACCTTGACTCATACTTCTCTTCTTTGCCTTGTTTTTATCTTCCTGAACTTTGCATACCCATTTAGACATTCAGACTTCTCACCTGGGGTTTGGACTTCCTTTTACAGTATTTCTTTTTACATGCTACACATCTTGTTGATTTTGTTTTACATGCCATGCATTTCGTTGATTCCCTTTCTTGGTACATGATGCATTGTTGTCTTCTATTTGTACCTCTTAGTATAAATACCCACAATGTACTAGAATAGCTCCTCAGCTAATTCTACACACTTCTGCCTGCAAAAGACTTTGCTCCTCTGAAGGTCACTCATCTAACACACATGCTGCTAAGCCCTTCAAGTCTTCTCTCATAGGACTTTACCCTAACTGGTCTTAGTTGATACTCTGCTCCAGGAACAGTTGAACTCCTCAAGTACAAAGGGTAACTTAGTGATGTCTTTGTTTTGCACACACATAACAAAAGAATTAGCTACTCCCTTGATCCCTGCTGTCATGCAAGGGATCTGACCACTTCACCACATATTGGTCCCCTACAAGGGACTCCTCTGACAATGAAGACAACACCTCCTCCTGCTTGAACCCCTATCAGTCCACTAGACCTTCTGGAACTACCACCCTGCACTCTCCTACTCAGACCAGATGATGAGTAACTGGTTCTTCTCAGGTCTCTTCCCCAGATCCCAGATGAGGACCTCTCTTGAACCCTTCCCCCACCTTCACCCCTCTCCCATCACCTCTCAGAACCACCCTGGTTCTTTCCCCACTTCCCCAGTTCCAACCCTCGCTTCCACTGACCCCCACCCAACCTTCTTCTCCCACACTGCCACCCTCCCCAGCCCCCTCTAGCATGTCTTCAGCAGCTGACAAAATTAAAGCAGCTTGCCCAGAACCCTTCTCTGGCAAGAGTGAAGATGTATTGAGATGGTTGTTAGTGATGAAGGCCTTCTTTGCTATCAATTCAACAAAGTATGATGATCAGAAGATAGTAATCACCCTCCTCAACCAAATGAACATCAGGTGAGGTGCCACCTTCTCCAAAGCCTGGCTCACCAAGGTGCTCACCACTCCCATAACCTCCTGGAAGGACACTCTTGTTGACCTTGAGAAGGACTTCCACATGGTCTTCATTCCCCCCAGTCCTGAGGATGCCATATGGATGACTCTCCACAGCATCTGAATAGAAGGGAAACCTTTCAATGGTGACTTCAATGCCTTCCACAGTGCCTTTACCATCAAGGCCTCAAGGGCCAAGATCAAGGATGATTCTATCTTGAAAGATCTACTCAAGAGAGCAGTATCCTGCCACTTGGCCATGATGATGATGGTGGTAGAGAAGGAACTGCCATGGCAAGTGATTGGCTAGAGAAAGCCTCTCATTTCTACCACTCCATTCTATACATGGATCAGCTCAGACAGGGAGGAACTTCCTATATTGGATTGATGGGCCCTGCCCCTCAACACAAGGACCTGATGGCCATGGACATAGACGCCATCTCCCTCTCCTCTGCGGAATGATCCAACCACATCCACAACAAGAAGTGCTTCATTTGCCACTAAAAGGGACTCAGATGTTGGTCAGGAAACCATAGGAATGGCCAGAATAGATGTTTCCCTCCCAAGAAGGAACAGAAGATTAGGATGGCCAAAGAAGAAACAGTCAATCCTCTCACTGCCTATGCAAAAGGCAAAGGACTGGACCCCCATCAAGTGGTTAGAATGTTGGAATTGTTTTCTAGCACCCTGGATGCTCCCAAAATCAAGAATGATGAAGAAGCTGATAAAAAGGGTTTTCTCTAGGGAGGAGTAGTCTGACATCTACCACCTCCAGAATGAACACTCCTGTACAAATAGCCTCTATTTTTGTATCTTCCTCTGCCTCTAGAGCAATACATGTCCCCATATTGCTTTATACAGGGAAGACAGGAGAAATCATCAACACCACCGCCCTCATCGACTCAGGCACCACTGGATCTTTCATTGATTGGGACTTTGCTGTCTGGAACAGGATACCACTGGTATGGTTAGCCAAACCTATTGCCACCA
Organism: Wakefieldia striispora; assembly: GCA_038090475.1. NCBI lineage: Eukaryota > Fungi > Basidiomycota > Agaricomycetes > Agaricales > Hymenogastraceae > Wakefieldia > Wakefieldia striispora. The sequence continues at coordinate 3,585 of JBBPMU010000581.1, read as the reverse complement.
AGAACATAGATGGAACCCAGAATAAGGATGGAGAAATTCACTATAAGGTTTTTGTCACCTTTCAATATGCTAAATTGGAACACCCCCAGGAACTCATGGTCATCAACTGTGGAAGCCAGAACATTATCCTTGGAATGCCTTGGCTTGTCAAGATCAACCCTCACATAGATTGGATGAATTGAACCATCCATATGATATATCCCTGATGCCCCCATCATTAGATGACACAATGACCCACTGTGCCAAGCACAGCACTATCTTATCTGCTTCATCAACAAGGACCCTGACTGTACCACCACCAATCTCCAAAGACAACAAGTTGATGCCTTCCAGAAACACATGTGCCAGAAATGCTATGAGGCAGGACTACCCAAAATAATCTGAAAGGTTACCCTCTCCACTACCATAGCCACCCAGGCTAAGAAAGAGGAAGTCACCCTTCCTCTGCAATTTGCCAAGTACAAAGCCATCTTCAATGAGCCAGAGGAAGGGTTCATGATGTGCAGCGTCACTCAAACAAAACAATGAAGAGAGAAAACTCAATGAAGCTGGCTCAAGAGGAGCCCCAGAGATGAACCAAGTGACAAGAAGGTTGAGATAGGGAGAGAAGGAAATGTTGAGAGCAGTGGGGTCCAAGTGGAGCAAGGAGCTATCCTTAAATCCTACCCTTGGAAGTAGAATCAAGTAGATAAGACTGGGGGTACCAGTCGCAGAGTATGCTACTTAAATAGGGTCTGGCATGTGTGCACAGACCATGCCATGTATGACTAAATTAAGTAAGTGAGATATGGTACGATGAAAGGAAAATCCAGAAAGGAAATTATGTGATATGAGGATCACATATCTTCAGTAATCATCTATGAGTCAATGGGAAAACCAGATAAGGAGGTTGTTATAAAACCCATATTTTATTCCTGAAAGACGCTATCCTTTATTGACACTTTTCAAAGCTTTTACTTAGAAACCCCTTTCTTGCAGCGATCTGATTGAAGAAAGCCATGTACATGTATTTCGAAGATCACATGACCTGACGTCACATGATGTCTATCTTTTGGTATGCTCCTACAACAGTATAATTTCCTTTGTCACATGATCTGTTGCACGTGACCACTTTGTGGCACTTGCTGATTGGCTGTCGGTCGAGACCTTTAGACTTATTCCCGGTGGCCCTCTCTTTGGGAATAACCCGTTTTGGACTAATTACTTTCTTATTGAGATTTGGAGATCTCTTATCTCCATGGGACACGTTTCTATTCTTCTCTTCTCTTTGATCCCCATCCAGCGAATGGCGGATGACCCTCAGATAGGATACCGGTCTGTTGATACAGCCAATGGTATGATCTCATTTCTTCTTATTCTGATTGGACACTTAGGATACGCATGGCATGGTCCGTGCACGATACGATGCAGTATTTAAGTAGAGTACTCATGTAGACTGGTTCCCCAGTCTTAGCTATTTGGAAATATATCGCCCAGGTATTTTTCTTCTAGGCTAGACCCCTTAGGATATTCTGAGGGACTACTGGGTAATTCTTCACCTACTCATACACTCGTAGCCAGAGTATAAACGGTGCTCTTTATTTTACTTTCGCTCGTTGGATCCGTCAGTGACTTTGAGTCCTGACAAGCTCTTGACTTTGTGTCAGAGTCCCCCTGTTGACTTCGCGTCACAGGACCTTCCGCAGATACCCCGTCGATAGGGAAGACTTCGCCTTTGAGGTTTAGAGGTTCAACCTTCGACAATTCGTCTCGTTTCAGAGGTTGCCAGGCCAATGGCAGAAGAAGAGCAGAAGATAAGGTATCAGCCAATTGGCAAATGCTGCAGGTGGTCATGTGTGTCAGATCATGTGACTGAAGGAAGTTTATACTGACATAGGAGCATACCAAAAGAGGAATGTCACATGATTGGTCATGTGTGAAACGAGATGGAATGTCAAAGGTTGAACTCTAAACCTCAAAGGCGAAGTCTTCCCTTCAATGGGGTATCGTCGATGTTGAAAGCAGAAAAGAGAGAGAGTGCCGTTTATCCTCTGGCTAAGAGTGTAGATGAATAGAGGTGATGTTCCAGTAAGCCCCTCAGAAAATCCTAAGAGGGTCTCACCTAGAAGAAAGTACCCTGGGAGTAAATTCCAAATAGCAAAGACTGGGGTTACCAGTCAATGCGTCTACTACTTATATACAAATCCGGCTAGTGAGCATGGACCATCTATCGTAAAAGGAAATACTAAATATGGCAAGTGCCCTTCAGGTGTAAGACCCGGTAATCCTCGTATGGAAATGTCTGTCCAATGGAAACATACTGTATGATGAGTAAAAGGAAATGAGTAAAACGCACTGCTCTCTATGGCTCATGCCTTCCGATACGATCACAATCGGGTAACTGCATAAGACTGATGACAAGAAAGATAAGAAAGTCAATAAGTCCAAAAAGGGTTATTTCCAAAGAGAGTGGCCGCCGGGAATACAGTAAGTCTGAAGTCTCGACTGACGGCCTAATCGGCAAGTGCCGCAAAGTGGTCACGTGCAACAGATCACGTGACAAAGGAAATTATACTGTTGTAGGAGCATACCAGAAGATAAACATCATGTGACATTGAGTCACGTGATCTTTGAAATACAGGTAGACGGCTTTCTTCAATCAGATTGCCGCAAGAAAGGGGTTTCTAAGTAAAGTTGAAAATTGTTAGTAAAAGTGTAGCATCTTTCCAGGATAAAATATGGGTTCGTAACAACGTGACTGCAAATTATATGTTGGTGCCCATCTTCAAGGACTGAGCATAGCAAAGATAGTCAGTTAAGGTAAAAAGTTCGAGATAAAGTGTAGTGTTTGTAACAGTTCATGCCACCTTCCCGAGATTTTGACCATGCCATTGACCTCAAAGACTCCTTCATCCCTCAAAAAGCCAAGCCCTATTCTCTCAACCCCATGGAAGTCACTGCCTGCCAGGACTTCATCAAGGAACTCCTGGAGAAAGGGACTATCCGACCTTCCAAATCCCCCCAGGCAGCTCCTTTCTTCTTCATTGCCAAGAAAGACAGAAAGCTTTGCCATGCCAGGATTACCAATACCTCAATGAACATACCATCAAGAACATTTACCTCCTCCCTCTGATCTCCAATCTCATAGACATGCTTCAAGGATCCAACATCTTCACCAAGATGGATGTACAATGGGGATTCAATAACATTTGCATCAAGGATGGAGACCAACAGTGGAAAGCAGCTTTCATCACCCCATTTGGTCTTTTTGAACCCCTCATTATGTTCTTTGGCATGTGCAATGGCCCTCCAACCTGTTATGCTTAAGCCCAGAGGGGTAGTACCAACAATGATGGGTCTTCCGAAGTTGTCAGAGTATGACGAGGCCGGGCAGAGTCTCTTTGGAGCAGAGACTGACCAGGAGGAATGCTAAGACTCCTGGTATTATGGAGGTGTCATAGGGGCACACCAGTATGACAATCAACCTGATGATCGAAGGGTGACTTAGATCTACTAACTGATGGTGCAACCAACCCATCAGAGAGGAGCCACACTTCATGGGAGAAATGCATAGAATTAGCTGGGGAGCTAATACAGAAAGTATGT
>JBBPMU010000580.1:0-18085 GCA_038090475.1 Wakefieldia striispora | reverse complement strand
GTCTGTCAGACTCTGTCAAAGTCCTACCAGTTAGGTACCTTGTTGGGAGAGCTGGGAGGGTCTGTTGAGCTGTCCAGTCTGTCACAGTCTGTCCAGTCCTGGCCAGTTGAGGGTTGGTTTGCTGATGAGGACGATCAGCAACAATCGTTCAACAAACTAAAGGAAAAGTTCCTCTGTTTGCCTGTCCTCTCTATGCCTGACCCCCAATGCCCCTTCACCGTCATGACCGACACCTCCCTCACCAGTGCTGGTGCGGTCCTTATGCAAAAAGACATCAACAGTGACCTCCACCCATGCTCTTATTTCTCTTGCACATTCTCCCCCACTGAGTGCAACTACGACATCTACAATCGCGAGCTACTTGCCGTAATCAAGGCCCTTGAGGAATGGTGCCAATACCTCAGCAGTACTCCTCATCCAGTGACCATCATCACCGATCACAAGAACCTGGCCTACTTCAAGGAACCTCATAAACTTACCCACCGACATGCCTGATGGATGCTCTTTTTGCAGGACTTTGACATCCTATATGACACCCACCCAGGATCTTTTATGGGCCCAGCCGATGCCCTCTCCAGAAAAGACTTTGTTGACACCTCCAAGGACAATCAAGATGTTGTCCTCCTTGACCTGGAATCAACGCTGATCTTGCCAATAAGATTGCCAAATCGACCACCGACGACCCCATGGTACAGAAAGCCCTGCTCGCAATGCAAAATGGCAGCTCCCTGTTCTCCCGCACCTCTCCCAAAGACTGGGAATTCCATGACGGCTCCCTTTTCTTCACCACCCCTCCTTTATTCCCCATTCCATCTAAAGTGACCCGTCCCTTCCAACAAATCTCCATTGATCTCATCACCGATCTTCCCCCGTCAGACGGTCATGATTCTATTATGGTCGTGGTCGACCATGGTCTTACAAAGGGGGTAATTTACATCCCTTGTTCGAAATTTATCACTGCTGAGGGTGTTGCAACCCTTTTCTTTTTGCAGGTTTTCCCTTGTTTTGGTCTACACAACAAGCTTATCTCTGATTGTGGCCCTCAATTTGCCTCCGCTTTTGCTAGAGAACTCGCCTGCCTCCTAAACTATGACCTTGCACTTTCCACTGCTTACCATCCCCAGACCGATGGTGAAACTGAACGAGTAAACCATGAACTTGAAACCTATCTCTGGATGTTACGGATTTCGAAGATACTTGGGAACGTGACGTTGAAATCATCTGGAGACAGCTCTCTGGTGAAGAGGACATAGACCCAGATACGTTTTTCTTTCCTACTCATTCTTATGATCGCACTTGGTTTGACCTTTCGTCCACGGCGTATAGAGACCTCACTTGGGAGATCATCAATAGTGGTCAGTACGATCCACTTTATCATGACTTCTAGGTTATCCTTCAGACTTTGCACGGGAACACCGCCGTTTCCCACGTTTACGGATGCCCCCGGACTTCTGACTCACTTCCACCGGGAAGTCCCATTTGTTCTCTTTCCATTTATACTTAGCGGCTCTCTGCTTCTTCTTATGGACTATGGACCTCCGCTTCCTTTCTTGGACACGGGACTCTGCATTTCCTTTCACGCATATGTTTCCTTTTACGCGTCTTTCGTTTATTTCCTTTTACGATACACGCGACGCGACGCGTCTTGTTGATTCCCTTTTCCCATCTATTTGTTTCTATTTGTACCTTTCAGTATAAATACCCGCCACTGTAGTAGAATAGCTCTTCAGCTAATTCTACGCATTTCTGCCTGCAAAGCCTTCGCTCCTGAAGAAGGTTGCTCAACTTACCTCCTGCGCTAAGCCCTTCCAGTTCTCTGTCTCTTGTTACTCACTGGGGCTTCTCTCTTACGAGCAATAGCCAATACTCTGCTCCTAGTCGTCGCTGACACTACGAGTACAAAAGGATCTTGAGTGAAGTCTTTGTTCTGCACCCACGTAACACCGGATCTTTTGTGAAGGAAAACCAACTACCTGGGCATCACTCCTCTCTATGGCTGAATTCTCCCACAACTCCAATGTCCACTCTGTCACCAACCAATCCCCATTTTCCCTCATGTATGGGTATGAACCCTGCTCTTATCCCTCTCTCTCTCGCACCACATTCGTCCCAGCTGCCAAACAATGCCTTACCAAACTCGACGAAGCCAGAATGGAAGCCCTTGCCACCCACCAAAAGGTGCAGGACAACATGAAATCCTGCATTACCACCAAGTTCTCCCCTTGGAAAGTCAGTCAGAAGGTCTGGCTCGACAACAAGAACCTAAAACTTGGCTACCAATCCCGAAAACTATCCCCTCGACGAGAAGGACCTTTCGAGATTACTCAGGTCATCTCTCCTGTCTCTTATCGACTCAAACTCCCTCCCACCTGGAAGATACACAATGTCTTCCATGCCTCCATCCTTTCCCCTTATCAGGAAACTGACGAACATGGCCCTTTGTTCTCACACCCGCCACTGGATCTTCTCGGATCAGAAGAAGAATACGAAGTCGAAGCTATTGTGGGACATTGGGGTTCCGCACAGAATCCACAGTTCCTTATCAAATGGAAAGGCTATCCATCCTCTGACAACACATGGGAACTGCCATCCAATTTGGTAAATGCCAAGACTCTCCTTGACTTATATAAAGCCTCTCACCCCAAGGCCTTCCCCTTGTTCCAACCCACTCCCACATGATCGAGGTCACCTTCTCCCTCGTCGTATTCATCATCTTCTCTGGTCTCACCCTTTTCTTTTTCTACTCTATCTTTGCCATTGCTCTCAAACTTCAATACTCCCGCGATGCCCTCTTTTTCGTCCTCCATGTCACCCCCAATGGAATCTCTGTCGGAATCGTCTCCCCCCATGACACTACCCCCATACTTCGCTACTCCACCAGCGCAACCTACTCTGGCTGGATGGCTGAGGTGGACGGTTGGAACGATTCTTGAGTCATTCCATTCTTGTTCACATTCTCACTTCACTATTTCTCCCTCTTCCCCTCCTATGCCAGTCACCCCACCTGCGTCCCCTACGGCATACTTGGAAGTTCCCCTTGATGCCTTATTATCCACCTTGGACCCTATTCCCATTTTTCTAGATAGACTTCCACGTTTCCATCAGAACGTCCTCTATGCCATGATCATCGCTTCACCCCCACTCTCCATCCTGCTCGTGAACATTCCCCTATCCTCTCCACAATCAACGGTCATCCCACTCCTCCTCCAGGCATTCCAAAACTCATTACTCTTGTCAGAGATCCAACAGCAGTCCCTGATACAACTTGGAGAATCATGGGCGGCAGCCCTCTCCTATTCCATTCAGGGCACCAGAGAGATTATACTCGACGCCCTTGACCATGTTGGGTTTGGAATCTTCATCCCTACCCTCCCCTCTAACAATGTCCAACCCCTCCTTCGAACCACCCTCATCAGCCTCTCCCCTCTCCAATGACGGGACTATCTATCACCCACAGAGCTCCCTATGTACCACTCTTTGGGACAGACCACTCGTCTCTACCGCTCTGCCAGACCTCTATTACCCACCCCCGTCCCTACCTACCCTATCTGATCTGATGAGTTGGACACCACTTCCCTATCCCCTTCTAATGCCACCCCTCCCCCATATACTCCTGACTGCCAACCTCTTCCCCGACGACCCACGCCTGGACCGGATGCATCCCATCTGGGACCTACTGGACCTGGATCAAGTGTTCAGCCATCCACTCTGACTATTGAACTTGACCTTAACGAGGTTAGAGAATTTCTCACCACCCTCGCTGAGCTCATGGAGCCGAACACCTCCTCCAACCCCTCCCCAGTCCCTGTCCCCCCTCCCCCGACAAGTTCCTCACCACCATTCTTGCTATCGTTGCAGGTCCACTGGACACCTTCAACCCGGATGCCCCCACTACCAATGCACTCATTGCCTCTGAACATCCCCCGGCCATTTCTCCTGGAATTGTCCAGTCGACCAACAACGATTCCCTCACCAGACCCAACAATTTATTAATGATGATGCTCTCCCAGACTTCGATGACGAGCACATCTGATGATAATGATTCAGTGAATCATTCTTCCAACAGGGGAGCTAATGTTATGGATTTCGAAGATACTTGGGAACGTGACGTCGAAATCATTTGGAGACAACTCTCTGGTGAAGACAATACGGACATGGATACATTTTTCCTTCCTACTCATTCTTATGATCACTATTGGTTTGACGTTTCCTCCACAACGTATAGAGACCTCACTTGGGAGATCATTGACAGTGGTCAATATGACCCTCTGTTCCATGACTTCTAAGAATACTTTCAGACTTCACACGGGAACACTTCCGTTTCCCATGTTTACGGATGCCCCCAGACTTCTAACTCGCTTCTACCGGGAAGTCCCATTTGTCTCTATTCCTTTTATACTTAGTGGAACACCACTTCCCCTTTGGGACATGGGACTCTGATTCCTTTCTTGGACACAGGATTCCACATTTCCTTTTACATGTATGTTTCATTTTATGCGTCGTTTGTTGATTCTCTTTTACGATACATGCGACATGACGTGTCTTGTTTATTTCCTTTTATGCATCACCCCTTTATGGTAACCCCCCTAGTATATAAAGGGTCGACTTGTAGTAGATAGCTCTTCAGCTAATTCTACACATTTCTGCCTGCAAAGTCTTCGCTCCTGAAGAAGGTCGCTTGACTTACCTCCTGCACTAAGCCCTTCCAGTCTTCCGTCTCTTGTTACTCACTGGGGCTTCTCTCTCACGAGCGATAGCCAAATACTCTGCTCCTAGTTGTCGACAACACTACGAGTACGAAAGGATCTCAAGTGAAGTCTTTGTTCCGCACCTGCATAACACAAACATCATGTTTTAGGATGTGTCCATTGCTGCCTGTAGGGAACTGCATGGGTATGGCAACCTGTGATGGGTTGCAGGTATGGGTGTCTGCAGGTACGAGTATGGGTTGCCATATATGGACCCGTGACCCTGTGACCCATGGGTACAAACCCATGCTCAATACCTGTGCTCCTCCAACCTCATACCTTGTCACCATGGCCACCATTTAATTGTGGCTTCAGGGCCATGCAAAGTGGATCACATGTAATCCACTTTGCATGGCTTTGGGGCTGTGCTTCCACCTCAAAACTCCCCAACTTCACCCTCCTCCTACCTCTTTGGACCATTTTTACCTTGTATCTCATCAATAACACAGCTGTTCGATTTGCGGCTTCAAAGCCATAGAAATGGATCACATGTGATCCATTTCACATGGCTTTGGGGTGGCGCTTCTGCCTCAACATTCCCCTCCCCCCCCGGCTTGGATGACTTTCCCTCCATATCTCATCCGGATCGCTGCCATTTGATTCGTGGCTTCAAAGCCATTGAAATGGATCATATGTGATCCATTTCGCATGGCTTTGGGGCTGCGCTTCTGCCTCGACACACCCCGACTTTGCTTCCCCCTCCTCTAGTACCCTCTTGGACGACTTTCCCTCCATATCTCATCTGGATCGCCGCCATTTGATTTGTGGATTCAAAGCCATCGAAACGGATCACATTTGATCCATTTTGTATGGCTTTGGGGCTGCGCTTTTGCCTCAACACTCCCCGACTTCGCCTCCCCCTCCTCCTACCCTCTTGGATGACTTTCCTCCCATATCTCATCCACATCGCCCCCATTTGATTCGTGGCTTCAAAGCCATCGAAATGGATCATATATGATCCATTTCGCATGACTTTGGGGCCGCGCTTCTGCCTCAACACTCCCTACTTCATCCTCACCCTTGTACAGACATGTTCTGTGGGTTACCCATCATACCCTTCAGGGGCACCCACAGGATATAGAACCCATGGGTTGCACGGGTATGGGTATTGACGGGTCAGGTACAGGTTGACACCACAATACCTGTGGGTTTACCCATGCAGAACTCTAATGACAGTCATTGGAGAAGTTCCATGGAGTGCCTTTGCAAGTAAGGCGAGTCAAAGGAATGACCATGTTGGAGTAATTGGAGATAAAACCCCAGTAGAAATTTGTGAATCCAAGGAAGGACTGGATGTCCTTAACCTTGCATGGTTTGGGCCAGTCTTGGATAGCTTGAACTTTTTCCAGAGACATGGAGATACTGGAGGGTGAGAGCTGGTACCTGAGATACTCGGTAGAGTCCATAGACCATTCACATTTCTCTGGTTTGGCATAAAGTCCATGTTTGTGAAGACAACAGAGAACCTCTTGGACATGCCCCTTGTGAGTGGCTTTGTCCTCAGAGTAAATGAGGATGTCATCCAAATAGACTATGATGCAAACATCTAATAAATCAACAAAGATTGAGTTAATGAATCACTGGAAGGCTGTGGGGGTGTTGGTTATGATACGCAGTAACACTCAGTAATCCTAAAGAAGAGAGAAGGGAGAGCGCACCGGCTTCGAGGGGTTTCCTGGTGTAGAAGGTGGCGAGAAGAGACTTGTGGAAATCGTGTAAGGGTGGAATGGTGGTAAAGAGGTAGTCCAAGTAGTTTGATGAGCTATCCTTAAATCCTACCCTTGGAAGTAGAATCAAGTAGATAAGACTGGGGAAACCAGTTGACTATGTACATGGGTTTATATACTGTGAGGAATCATGCATGGACCAAGCTGTGCATATTGTTACGGATTTCGAAGATACTTGGGAACGTGACGTTGAAATCATCTGGAGACAGCTCTCTGGTGAAGAGGACATAGACCCAGATACATTTTTCTTTCCTACTCATTCTTATGATCGTGCTTGGTTTGACCTTTCGTCCATGGCGTATAGAGACCTCGCTTGGGAGATCATCGATAGTGGTCAGTACGATCCACTTTATCATGACTTCTAGGTTATCCTTCAGACTTCGCACGGGAACACCGCCGTTTCCCACGTTTACGGATGCCCCCAGACTTCTGACTCACTTCTACCGGGAAGTCCCATTTGTTCTCTTTCCATTTATACTTAGCGGCTCTCCGCTTCTTCTTATGGACTATGGACCTCCACTTCCTTTCTTGAACACAGGACTCCGCATTTCCTTTTATGCGTACATTTCCTTTTACATGTCCTTCGTTGATTTCCTTTTACGATACACGCAACGCGACACGTCTTGTTGATTCCCTTTTCCCATCTATTTGTTTCTATTTGTACCTTTCAGTATAAATACCCGCCACTGTAGTAGAATAGCTCTTCAGCTAATTCTACGCACTTCTGCCTGCAAAGTCTTCGCTCCTGAAGAAGGTCGCTCGACTTACCTCCTGCACTAAGCCCTTCCAGTTCTCCGTCTCTTGTTACTCACAGGGGCTTCTCTCTTACGAGCGATAGCCAATACTCTGCTCCTAGTCGTCGCTGACACTACGAGTACGAAAGGATCTCAAGTGAAGTCTTTGTTCCGCACCCGCGTAACACGTATCGTATCGTCCAATGAGAAAAAGAATAAGGAGTCGTATGATGCGAGGATCGCGTATCTTCAAGTAAGCATCTATGAGTCAATGGGAAAAGAAGACAAGGAGGTTGCCGGGCCAATGGCAAAAGAAGATCAGAAGATAAGGTATCGGCCAATCGGCAAGTGCCGGAGTGGTCACGTGTGTCAGATCACATGACAGAAGGAAGTTTATACTGACATAGGAGCATACCAGAAAGGGAACATCATGTGATCGTGTGAATGAGTCACATGACACGAATTACATGTTGGTGCTCGCCTTCAAGGGCTGAGCATAGCGAAATGGTTTGTTAAGTAAAAAGTTCGAGTAAGAATGATGGAATCATAACAGGTTAGACCAAAAGGCATAACCAACCACTTGAAAGAGCTGTAGCACATGTGGAAGGATGTCTTCCACTTGTCTCCATTGGCAATGCAAATGAGATGATAAGCATGCCAGAGATTGAGCTTGGTGTAAATCTTGGCGTGGCTCGGAGCATTGAGGAGATTGGAGATGTGAGGGAGTGGGTAGTGATCTTTCTTCATGATCATGTTGAGTCCTTGGAAGTCAATGCAAAGGTGGAGTGAACCATCCTTCTTGTGGACAAAGAGGACAAGAGTGGCATGAGCAGAAGAGGAAAGGCAGATAAAACCCATGGAGAGGTGCTCATTGAGGAAAGTCTGGAGGGACTCAAGTTTGGAAGGAGAGAGGGAGTAGGTGGTCCCTATGGGTGGGGAAGCACCTTCCTCTAATTTGATCTTGAGATCATGTTCACAATGTGGAGCAAGTGTGGATGCTTTGCTTTTGCTGAACACATCAGCAAAGTTGTGATAGTCCAGAGGAATGGTGGAGAGATTGATGGGGGTTGAGGTGAAGGTGGAGGCAGAGTGTAGTTTGGCATCTGGGGAATGGAGTTGCAGGCTAAACTGGACGGAGCCTTCAAGGCAATAGGCCAACACAAATGCTGTGGCATTGACAAGCACAATAGGTGGAGCCTTGCAGTCAGAGAAATGTGGCAAATTGGAGGTGGGTTCAGCCAGAGGAGGCATCTCCTGGGGCTGTGGGGGAGATCTGATGGGGGTCAGACTAGAATGCTCAGGTGTTTGGGATGAGATACTGCTTGTAACTAGTGTTGTCACAGTTCCTGGTTCATATTAGTTTTTGATACTAGTTTACATCTTTAATAAACAGATAAAATCCAAGTAAATTTGGTTTTCCATGGTTTATATTTGAAAGGGTCATAAACCAATTTTACTTGGATTTTATCTGCTTTACATGGATAAATACATAGCATAGTTTAAAACCACTAAAAATCATCCAAAAACCAAACTGTGACATCACTACTTGTAACCCAATCAATCAATGGATTGTGGTGGGTGAGCCAGTTATGTCCTAGAACAAGGGAACACAATCCATCCAACAGGGTGATGTAGAATGTTGTCAGAGTGATGTTGCTGGTTTTGAAGTGGAGAGAGAGGTTGATCACTTGTGTGATGGTGGAGTTGGATGTTCCATTGAAGAGTCAAAGTTGGAGCAGAGGAATGGAATAAGGGGAAAGTCCATGATCATTAATGAAGGATTTATCTACAAAACAATTGGAGGAGCTGGAGTCTACAAGCACAGGGAAAGGGGGGATGTCATGACTCATAGGATACAAGAGAGATGGAGGGCATAAGTGATTGGGGATCAGAAAGAGCAGATGTGTTGAGATGTAGCTCCTTATATGCACAGGAGGAGTCAACACAACCATCCAGCCATGCAGAGTCCAGAGGGTTACCGACTATTTTTTTGCCTCCATGCTGGAGACATCTGGTTTGGTTTCTGGAGTGGGCAGTTTCTGGATAAATGTCCAGGTCCTCTAGCTTGGCAGGTGGAGCATTGGTAGAGGGGACATTGAGGTTGGAGATGTCCAGGTGATCTGCAATGATAGCAAGTACAGTGGCAAGGAACTCATCGATGGACAGAAGGGAGGACAGGGATCACAGGGGTTGGTTCTCAAGAGGGGTTTCATTGGGTGAGGGCAGAGAGAGTGTTGAGGAATTCTCAAGTAACCTCAATGGAAACCGAAGGGGGTGTTTGAACACATGGTCTGGGTCCAGCAGGTCTCAAATTGGCCTCATTGAGGGGAGTCTCAGGTTGTTCGGGAAGAGATTGGTCATTGGTAGAATATGGGGGAGGGGCAGCATCAGGAGAGGGTATGGGAGTGGAGTCCAACTCATCAGGTCAGATAGGGTAGGTGAGGATTGGGGTGGGTAGTAGAGGTTGGGCGGTGGGGTAGAGATGGGTGGTTCATCCCACAGGGTGGTTCAGAGAGAGCTGTTACGCGGGTGTGGAACAAAGACTTCACTCAAGGTCCTTTCGTGCTCATAGTGTCAGCAACAGCTAGGAGCAGAGTATTGGCTATCACTTGTGAGAGAGAAACCCTAGTGAGTAACAAGAGATGGAAGACTGGAAGGGCTTAGTGCAGGAGGTAAGTTGAGCGACCTTCTTCAGGAGCAAAGACTTTGCAGGCAGAAATGCATAGAATTAGCTGAAGAGCTGTCTCATAAAAGGAAATCAACAAAGAACACATAAAAGGAAATGCGGAGTCCTGTGTCCAAGAAAGGAATCAGAGTCCCATTTCCAAAAAGGAGAAGTGGGGTTCTGCTAAGTATAAGAGGAAAGAGGTAAATGGAACTTCCTGGTAGAAGCAAGTCAGAAGTCTGGGGGCATCTGTAAATGTGGGAAACAGCGGCATTCCCATGAGAAGTCTGAAGGATAACCTAGAAGTCATGAATAATAGGGTCATATTGACCACTATCAATGATCTCCCAAGTGAGGTCTCTATACGCCGTGGAGGAAACATCAAACCAAGCATGATCGTAGAAATGAGTAGGAAGGAAAAATGTATTTATGTCTGTGTCATCTTCACCAGAGAGTTGTCTCCAAATGATTTCAATGTCTCATTCCCAGGTATCCTCAAAATCCATAACAAGAGCTCATCAGGAAAGTGGTAGTCCCATCACTTGAGGGGGGAGAGGCTGATGAGGACAGTATGAAGGAGGGGTTGGATGGAGGAGGAAGGGAGAGTTGGGATGAGTATTCCAAACCCAGTGATGTGAAGCCCATCAAGTATGCTGGCTCCTGTACCCCTGATGGCTGCAGAGAGGGCAGCTGCCCAAGATTCTCCAAGTTGGACTGGAGAACAGAATTGGACCTCTGAGATGATGAGTGAATTCCTGAATGCCTGGATAAGGGTGGGGATGATGACCAAATCCTTGGATAGGGTGAGACACAAGAGTGTGAGAGAGTGTGGGGGAGATGAGAGGATGGAGGCATAGAAGATTTGCCAGTGAAGGGGAGGAAGTCTGGATATGAGAACAGGAATCGGGTCCAAGGTAGAAAGGAGAGAATCTTAAGGAATTTCGAGATATGCCTCTGGGGAAGACTGAGGAGTATCTGGCATAGGAGGGGAAACAGAATAAAAAGAAGATCAAGGACGAGAATGGAAAGACTCAAGAATTGTTCCAACTGTCCGCCTCAGCTGCCCAGCTAGAGTAGGTGTTGCCAGTGGAGTAGCAGAGAACAGGAGTTGTGACGTTGTGGGGGGAGATGATTCTGACAGAGAGTCCATGGGGGGTGATATGGATGATGAGGAAAAGGGAGTCACAAGAGTATTGAAGCTTTTTGCAGAGTTCAAAAATGGAAAAGAGGACAAATAGAGTGAGGACAGAAAGGATGAGGAAAATGACAAGGGTGAGGGTGATTTCAATCATGTATGAGAGGGAGAGGATGGGAGGAAAACATGGGGTGGGAGGCCTTATATGCATTTAGGAGAGTCTTGGCATGGACAAGATTGGAAGGGGGTTCCCAGGTGTTATCAGAGGATGGATAGCCTTTCCACTTGATTAGGAATTGCAGCTTCCATGCAGAACCCTGATGTCCCACAATGGCTTCGACTTCTTATTCTTCTTCAGTGCCAGTGAGATCCAGTGGCAGCTTTGAGAAGTTGAGACTGTGTTCATTGGTTTCCCAATAAGAGGAGAGAAGCAAGGTATGGAAAATGTTGTGGATTTTCCATGTGGGAGGGAGTTTGAGGTGATAAGAGATAGGAGATAAGACTTGTGTAATTTCAAATGGTCCTTCTCTCCTAGGGGTGAGTTTCTGTGATGGGTATTCAAGCTTGAGGTTTTTGTTGTCGAGCCAGACCTTTTGTCCGACTTTCCAGGGGGTAAATTTGGAGGTTATGTGAGCTTTCATGTCTTCTTGAGCTTTTTGATGGGTGGCCAGGGCTTCTTGATGAGCACTGTCCAGTATGGAAAGTCTTTTCTCTGCTACAGGGACAAAGGTGGTTTGGGATAGGGGGGGGTAGCTTCTCATCTCATATCTGTACATCAGGGAGAAGGGTGTTTGGGATGTGGCAGAGTGAACATTTGAATTGTGAGCGAATTCAGCCATAGGAAGGACGTGGGCCCAAGTAGTCAGTTTTCCTTGGCAGAAGATGTGAAGATAGGTTTCTAGTTCTTGGTTAACACATTGGTTTCCCCATCTGTTTGAGGATGATAGGCAGTGGAGAGGGCAAGGTCATATTCCAAGAGTCAGGCTAATTCACAAGTGAAGGAAGAGGCAAACTGTGGGCCACAGTTGGAGATGAGTTTGTCATGGAGACTAAAGTGTGGGAAGACATGGGAAAAGAAGAGGCTAGCTACTCCTTTGGTGCTGATGGTCTTGGAACAAGGGATGTAAATCACCTCCTTAGTAAGCCCATGGTCTACTATGACCATGATAGAATTGTGTCTGTCAGAAGGGGGAAGATCAGTGATGAGGTTGACTGAGATTTGCTGGAAGGGATGTGTGGCTTTCGACAGAATGGGGGAGAGGGGAGGCATTGTCCTTTGGTGATGATCATGCCAAGAAAATCAATAGATCTCTAGGAAAAGGAGCATTTGGCCAGTTTGAGGTGCAGTTTGAGTTCAGCCATTTGCTCAAGGACTTGGAGGGTTCATTTGTCATGGAGAGCTTGATCGTCCTGGGTGTGAATAAGGAGGTCATCCATGTAGATGATAAGCCACCCTTCTGCAATCATGTCATCAAAGTAATGATCCATGAAGGCTTGGAAGGTTGGAGGACCATTACACATGCCAAAAAACATGATGAGTGGTTCATAGAGTCTGAATGGTGTAATGAATGCAGCCTTCCATTGGTTGCCATCCTTGATGCAGATATTGTTGAATCCCCAGCAAACATCCATCTTGGTAAAAATGTTCAAACTGTGGAGTTTGTCCATCAAGTCTGGGATTAACAGAAGGGGGTAGGCGTTCTTCACTGTATGCTCATTGAGGTAGTAGTAGTTCTAGCAGGGTCACAACTTTCTGTCCTTCTTGGCAACGAAGAAAAAGGGGGTGGCATGTGGAGATTTCAATGGTCAAATCATCCCATTGGTGAGGTGTTCCTTGATGAATTCTTGACAGGCAGTAGTTTCCTCCAGGTTGAGTGAGTAGGGTTTGGCCTTACGAGGAGAAAATGAATCCTTGAGGTTGATGGGGTGATTGAAATCATGAAAGGGGGGCATAAATCCTTCTTTGGGTTTGTCGAAAACTTTCTTGAATTTATTGAAGATTGGGGGAAGGGAGACATCTTCTTTCTTTGATTCCACAGTGATCTTGGTAGACAAGATGACTTTCCATATAATTTGTGGGAGGATCCCTACATCTTGCATTTGCTTTTGAGCTCAAGTCAGGTTGAGGTTGATCCTTTTCTGATGCTTGTTGGTCAAGGATTGTCGAACTGATTTTCCAATGAAATTGATGAGGTATTCTTGGGCTTCTCTTAATGGGTCATCATGTCAAGGGACCTTCTTTATGTTGGGGAACTCGATCATTCATTCAGTCCAGTCGATTTTGGGATTAACTTCAATGAGCCAGGGCATTCTGTTACAGCTCTCAAAGATGACACTTGGGAATGCAACACAGAGATGATCTGGAGACAACTTCTTGGAGAAGAGGATGATGACCTGGATACATTTTTCTTTCCTACTCATCATTATGATTGTTCTTGGTTTGATGTCTCATCTATGGCTGATAGAGATCTCACATGGGAGATCATAGACTCGGGTCAATATGACCCACTCTACCATGACTTCTGACTTTGCATGGGAACCTGCCATTTCCCATGTTTATGGATGCCTCCAAAGTTCTCACCTTTCATTCAGGAAGTCCCCTTTTTATCTCATTTCTTTTTGATACATGGAACTCCATTCACTCCTTATGGGCATAGAACCCCATTTCCTTTTATATTCACAGAACTCTGTCTCTCCATTTAGACATTCCACTTTCATCCTTCGGAGTTCTGCTCGTCTCCTTTTGATATACACAACACAACACATCTTCATTGATTTCCTTTTATGCATCATCTCATTATGGTAACCCTTCTAGTATATAAAGGGTCGACTTGTAGTGGATAGCTCCTCAGCTAATTCTACACACTTCTGCCTGCAACAACTTCACTCCTCTAAAGGTTGTTCTCCTAACCTGAGTGTGCTAAGCCCTTTGAGCTCTCTGCCTCTTTGCTGAAGGCTTTACCCTAACAGGTCTTAGCCCATCTCTGCTCCAAGTCCATTGCCTTATACTCTGAGTATGAAAGGATTTCAAGTGAAGTCTTTGTTCTGCACATGTGTAACACATTCCAAGGATGACATTTTGTGATCTACAATGAGTGACCATTAGGTCATGTTTCTGTTCTGTTTCAGCATATTGTAGGGTGATGAATACCTGATATTGGATTTCTCCTGCTTTATTCTTGGTTCTGTCCATGTTATTTGCTCAGATTGGTTCTCCAAGTTGGAGTAGAGGTATTTGGTTTCTGACAGCAAAGTCCCAGTCAATGAAGGATCAGGTGGCTCCAGAATTGATGAGAGCGGTGGTGTCAATGATTTCTCCTGTCCTCCCTGCATAAAGTGATATAGGAATATATATTGCTCTAGAGGTAGGGGAGGATACAAAAACAGGAGCTATTTGTACAGGAGTGTTCATTGAGGAAGTAGATGTCATCCTACTCCTTGGGCCTGAAAATCCACTTCATTGGCTTCAGAGAGGGTTTCTTGGGTGGAAGGAGATTCTGAGGTGATGGTGGATGAGTGTTCTAAAATCTGAATCACTTTGTGAGGTTTCAAACCTCTTCCCTTTGCATAGGCATTCAAGGGATCCATTGGGACTTCTTTGGCTGTCCTAATTTGCTGCTTCTGCAGGGGCTGGCGATGGTTCTGTCTGTTTTGATGGTTTCCAGACCAACATCCCTTCTTGTGGCAAACAAAGCATTTCTTGTTGCAGATGTGGTCAGATTGTTCTGTGGGGGAGAGAGACACATAGTCCATGTCCATGGCCATGGGGTCTCAGGTTCAGGTAGTAGGAGGAGGAGTGGCTGGAGCCAATGTAGGAAATTCATCCTTTCCTTAGCTGTTCTGTTTGAATGACCTGGTGGTAGAAGTGAGAGGCTTTCTGCAGCCAATCATTCGCAGTTGCTGGTTCTGTTTCCAGCCCCATCATCAAGGTGTTACGGATTTCGAAGATACTTGGGAACGCGATGTCGAAATCATCTGGAGACAACTCTACGGTGAAGAAGCTACGGACATGGATACGTTTTTCTTTCCTACTCATTCTTATGATCGCTATTGGTTTGACCTTTTGTCCACGGCATACAGAGACCTCACTTGGGAGATCATCGATAGTGGTCAATACGACCCACTATACCATGACTTCTAGGACAGCCTTCAGACTTCGCATGGGAACACTGCCGTTTCCCATGTTTACGGATGCCCCCGGACTTCTGACTCGCTTCCACTGGGAAGTCCCATTTGTTCTCTTTCCATTTATACTTAGCGGCTCTCCGCTTCTTCTTTTGGACTACAGACCTCCGCTTCCTTTCTTGGACACGGGACTCCACATTTCCTTTTATGTGTACGTTTCCTTTTATGCGTCCTTCGTTGATTTCCTTTTACGATACACGCGACGCGACGCGTCTTGTTGATTCCCTTTCCCGTCTATTTGTTTCTATTTGTACCTTTTAGTATAAATACCCGCCGCTGTAGTAGAATACATAGCTCTTCAGCTAATTCTACGCACTTCTGCCTGCAAAGTCTTCGCTCCTGAAGAAGGTCGCTCGACTTACCTCCTGCGCTAAGCCCTTCCAGTTCTCCGTCTCTTGTTACTCACTGGGGCTTCTCTCTTATGAGCGATAGCCAATACTCTGCTCCTAGTCGTCGCTGACACTACGAGTACGAAAGGATCTTGAGTGAAGTCTTTGTTCTGCACCTGCGTAACACAAGGTGGCCAAGTGGTAGGATACTGCTCTCTTAAGAAGATCTTTCAGCACTGATTGATTGGTGATCTTGCTTCATAAGGCTTCAAGGGCAAATGTGCTGCAGAAAGAGTCAAAGTCTCTATTGAAAGGTTTTCCTTCCATACAGATGTTGTAAAGGATCATGCGAGCTGAGTCTTCAAGACTGGGGGGTATGAAGACAGTATGGGAGTCCTTTTTGGTGTTGACCAGGGTATCTTTCCAGAAGATGATGGGGTTGTTGAGTACCTTGTCAAGCCAGGCTTCTGAGAAAGTAATTCCTCTTCTGATGTTCATTCAGTTCAAGAAGGTAATTGTAATCTTCTTATCATCATATCTTGTTGCATTGATAGTGAAGTAGGCCTTCATCACTAGCAACCATCTGGAGGTGTCCTCACTCTTGCCAGTGAACAGTTCTGGACAAGCTGCCTTTATTTCATCATTGGGGGAAGACATGCTGCTGGAGGTGGGGGACAGAGTTCAAGGAGGTGACAGGGACAGTACTGGGAAGGGGTTGTTATGCGTGTGTGGAATAAAGATGTCACTGACTATCCTGTTCATACTTGAGGAGTTCAATGGTGACCTGGAGCAGAGTATTGACTAAGACTGGTTAGGGTAAAGTCCTAGGCTGAGAGAGAACTTGAAGGGCTTAGCAGCACATGGGTAAGACGAGTGACCTTCAGATGAGTGAAGTCTTTGCAAGGCAGAAGTGTGTAGAATTAGCTGAGGAGCTATTCTACTACAGCGGGGGTTTATATAGTACAAGAGACAAATAGGAAACAACAACATGTTGCATATCTAGGAAAGGGAATCAACAAGACATGTGTCATGTAAAAGGAAATATCATAAGTGGAATGTGGAGTTCTGTATCCAAGAAAGGAAATACTAGAAGGAGAAGGCAGGATACCATGAGATACATATATACATAGCTATTTGGAATATCATCACCCAGGTGAATTCTTCTAGGCTGGACCCCCTTAGGACATTCTGGGGGGCATACTGGGTATACTCTTACATCCACATCTTTCCTTCACTCAACGATACCCCACCTCAAGGGAAGACTTCACCTTTGAGGTTTCAGATTCAACCTTTGACATTCCATCTTGTTTCAGCCATTCTGGGCCACCAGTAGTCTCATCAGAGAAGATGGAGGAGTCAGAAGTAGCTGGGATGACTGGTTGTGGGCAATTTATAGATGGATGCCACAAGTTCCTTTCTAGCAGGCTTGGGGATATAGAGTCATCCTTGGAAAATAAGGAGTCATTGTGATATTCCTGTTATGCATGTGCAGAACAAAGATGTCACTGACTATCCTGTTCATACTCAAGGGATTCAACGGTGCCCTGGAGAAGAGTATCAACTAAGACTGGTTAGGGTAAAGTCCTATGCAGAGAGAGAGAACTCAAAGGGCTTAGCAGTGCATGAGTAAGACAAGTGACCTTCAGAGGAGCAAAGTCTTTGCAAGGCAGAAGTGTGTAGAATTAGCTGAAGAGCTATTCTACTACAGAGGTGGCATTTATACTTTGTTTATTTTTATTTATTTTTTTTTTTTTCAAGAGACAAATAGAGGAAAACAATGTGTCGTGTGTTATGCTCGACCCTGAGTCATAGTGTCATCAAAGAAGGGTTCTTCTGAAGATGCTAGGCATCATAGACATCAACAGGCATATCCTCAAAGCAGGAGGATGACCAGGAGGGAAGCTAGTCCTCTTGGTATTCTAGGAGCAGTCATAGGGGCACTGCCATACAATGACCAACCTGAAGGTCAAAGGGTGACTTAGATCTACTCAATGGAGGGGCAACCAACCCTTCAGAGAGGAGCCACTTCTCAGGGAGAAATGCGTAGAATTAGCTGGGGGGCTAACTATTACAACTGAGGGTCATTATACTAGTGGAGACAATAACACATCACATATCAAGAAAGGGAATCAACAAGACATGTAGCGTGTAAAAGGAAATCAACAAGACACATAGTGTGTATAAGAAAATACCATAAGGATAAAGAGGAAGTCTGTGTCCATGAAAGGGAATACTAAAGGGAGAGACAGGACTCCATAAGGCTGGAAAGGGATAGTCTGAAATAAGGAAGTGAAGTCCTGGGGTGTCAGAGAAGGGAGATGTTGTTACGGATTTCGAAGATACTTGGGAACGTGACGTCGAAATCATCTGGAGACAACTCTCTGGTGAAGAAGACATGGACCTGGATACGTTTTTCCTTCCTACTCATTCCTACGATTGCTCTTGGTTTGATCTTTCATCCACGGCATATAGAGACCTCACTTGGGAGATCATCGATAGTGGTCAATACGACCCACTATACCATGACTTCTAGGACAGCCTTCAGACTTCGCACGGGAACAC
>JBBPMU010000579.1:0-18085 GCA_038090475.1 Wakefieldia striispora | reverse complement strand
CCAGACGCGTTGCTATCGTTGGCGCTGGGTACATTGCTGTGGAACTGGCTGGTGTTTTCAATTCACTCGGTACTGAGACCCATCTTTTCATTCGGCACGATAAGGTCCTACGTACATTCGACCCTATACTACAGGACACATTGACACCATGGATGGAACACACCGGAGTCAAGATCCACAAGAATTGTACTGTCAAACACATAGAAGGCGAGAAGGGGAAGACCCTTACAATTCATGATCAGAGTGGGCAGACCACCGAAGTCGACTGCTTGATCTGGGCGATTGGCCGGCATGCCAATACAGAAGGCCTTGGACTCGAGGAACTAGGAATTAGGCTTGACGACCGTGGTGACGTTATCGTCGATGAATTACAGAACGCCGATGTACCAGGTGTCTATGCAATCGGAGACGTGCAAGGCAAAGCTCTCCTTACCCCTGTCGCCATTGCAGCCGGGAGGCGGTTGTCCAACAGACTTTTCGGCCCCGAGAAGTTCAAGAATGACAAGCTCTCATACGAAAATATCCCCACTGTCGTCTTTTCGTAAGTGAAGGTTTTCACCTGTAACCAATGCTAATTGGGTACAGGCATCCCACTATTGGAACCGTGGGCCTCACAGAACCCGAAGCATACGAGAGATATGGCAAGGATGTAAAGATTTGTAAGTCTAACACGATTCTCGGAATTCACGCTGTTTGATTTCGTTTCCTTCCTGTTTCAGACAAGTCATCTTTTCGCGCACTGTATTTCTCGCAGGTTGCAGAAAATCACAAGGAGCCAACTGTGTATAAACTCATTGTTGTCGGCGAAGAGGAGCGCGTTGTCGGCGTTCACATCATTGGATTGGGAAGTGATGAAGTCATGCAAGGTTTTGCAGTAGCCGTCAAAATGGGCGGTATGTCTCTGGATTCCGAGGATTACCCACGCTTACGCTCTGGAGACAGCACTCAAACGGGACTTGGATGATACTGTCGCGATCCATCCTACATCAGCTGAAGGTCTGTGGATACATTGGCCACGATTACTACTCTCTGACAAACTTTCCTTCCCAAAAGAACTGGTTACACTCCGATAGAAAGATCGGTTGATGGAGATTCTGATCAGCACTGAGACTCGCTGCAGTGTTTCGTTATTATTGATAGCAATCATAAGCGGATTTCACTTCAATGTGTGTCATCACAGTCCTTGAAGTTTACTTGAAGGTCTCCAGCTCGAAGTGTGCTCCGCGAGCACTCCATCATCGTCTCATCCCGAGGATCGTGGCGTGATGAGATATGGATACATTATGTACGTGAACGTGACGAGGTCGCGACCGGAGTTTGTATGTGCTCAATTCTAGTGGGCCTGCGCGCTCATCATAGCCAACGCACTGCCCACAGATAACCATACGTGAATCATGGTAAGACCCGCCCTCTCTTCCTCTCCGGGACATCCCACTCTTGGTCCATCATTCCACTCCTTTTCCCGGTTCCAAGTGGGCAGGCCTGCTCCGGCACCCTCCTTTTGCCATGTTTCAACTTATCGTTATTCTATCTCTATACCTCTCGATCGTCCATGCTGATTACACCATCGACGATGGGAACTATTCGGTACTCAAGTTTTCAGAGAACCCAACCGGACCTGTATGGGGTCCATTTGGCTCTGGCAACGGCGAAGTACTCGAAATTCGATTACCCAACGGGACTTATCAGACCATTGATGCAACTCAGTGTTACGATGGCACGTAGTGAGTTCTTCAGTGCATCGTCATCAATTTTGGCGCTCACGCGGCACACGTAGCACTTGTAAGTCAACGACAATAACACCGTGTCTCTACTAGCAGGTAATCCGGTCCTATAGATGCGGCATGCAATACATCGAACAATTGCGCAGTGCAGTTCTCATTCACAGGTAGGTTTTGTGGATCTTCTGTCCAGCACGAGCGCTAATCTCCATACTCTTCTGGCTCTAGGTTCTGGTATCACCATTTATGTCCTGCAAGCTGGGCCGCAAGGCATGTCGGCCTCTCTTTCAATTGACTCGGGAACAGCACAAACGGCAACTCTTGCCGCACCTCCACCACCGCAATATTATATCTCCCACGTCACCCTCTTCAACGTCCAAAATATACCCTCTGGGATGCACACAGCTGTGATGACAGTGCTAGATTGGAATGGCAGTTTTAGTGGCATGATGCTGGACTATATCGATGTCAATCAGGCTCAGGTTTCGGGTCCGACCAGTTCGAGTCCATCTCGGAACTCAAATTCCACGCCCGCGCAATCTCCGTCTTCGACGTCAGCCAACCAAAAATCCTCGTCTTCCCATCCACCAACTGCTTCTCAACAAGCGGACGCAACACAGACGAGTTTTGGGTTTGCCTCCGTGGCCTCTGGTGCTTCGGTGTTATCCTTCCAGGCATCAGGTTCAGGAGCAACTGCGATTCCATCGGATACAGCCTCCGGGAACGGCACAGTAACCACCTCATCTTCATCGTCAGCACCGAAAAAGTAAGCATGAGCAGTAACCGTCAATGAAATGGACCCTAATAATGCCTTTTCCCAGTGCCAACGTCGCTGCGGTCGCGGGAGGGGTTGTGGGCGGTGCTGGGGTGCTCGCACTCACTGGTGTGGTGTTCTTGTGTGTCCGTCGCCGCCGTCGTGACCGCGAACAGGCAGACGCTGAAGCAGCACCCCACCCACTCTCGCCGCCACCGCCCGAAGCTAGATTTACGGGCCGGGATGTCGCTGTCGTGAACCCATTCGCTGGATCCGCCGCACCGGTTCTCAGTCCTATTCGGTCTTCTCTGGTAACGGGGCATCCTTGGCATCCATGGACAGACTCGCTGACCGTCAGCGTGCCTAATGTCGCTGTCTGGGATCCAAGGAACCCGGGTCCGGGAGTGGATATATATCATCACACGCACGGCACGTCGGGTGGCAACAATAGCGCTACCCCGACCTTGCTAATGGATGGATCCACGTCACCTCAGTCATCACGTCCAGCAATGCTTGATTACATTTACCCCAACGAAAAATCACGGCCGGCCATCACTGGGCTAACTCGCAGCACGTCAACTTCTAGTACTTTAACACAGCCCCAGCACCAGGGCCATCAGAGCGTTCCTAGTGCAACGCCGACGAATACAGCCCAATTGACGGACGAACAAGCAGACTTTGTGAACACCTTGTTCACTAACAATGTCCCCGGACCTGTCGTTGCACGCGTGCTCGAACGCATGTTGACAAATCCGCAAAGCGCGAATGCGAGTGTCGGCGCCAACGACCCTGAGCTGCACGCTCATCTCGACCCGAACAATCTACTCGCTTCACCGCAGGCACAGACACCAATTTGGGATGATACAGCATGGACGTCGATGGATGAGATAGATATGGCACCACCCAGTTACGATTATGTACGGGCCCAACGATAGGATTGGGTAGGCATTCGGACGGTGTGTATTCATGATACTAAATAGTGATACCCTTCCTCTCCTCATTTTTTTTTGTTTCTCTCTACGTACACGATGTCGTTGTGCCGGATATACTCACGGACTTATCTATTCCGATATCAAGTACATCCACCATTAATCGCAGCAACCTGGTAGTGATAGGCATCTAGCGAAACATGGAATCATTAATGTGTCCTACCCCGAGAAAAAGAGGATAGACTTTTGTGACCAACAAGAAGTGAAGAACGGGGCATAAAGTCAGAAAGGGCTACTATGGTCACTCGAGCCCATGGGCTCCAGCGACTGATGAACTGGGGGCGGTATGGAATCGACTGCGACCGTCGAAGGAGGCGACCATGAATGTCAATCACCAATTCATCCTCGGGTCTACCATCGATGATGAAATTATCGCGCGAAAACAAATCCGTTGACCACCGTACAGTGGGCGCCCCCTCTGCTTCGCCAGAGATCGAGTGGATGTGAAAATCGCTCGACTCGCTATCAAAATAATACACCATTGCATTGCGAGCCGCGAGCCACCGACGCGTCTTCTCGTCAACCGGGAGTTGTGCGGGTGACGGCGACAATACGGAGTCACCGGCTAGGGTAGAACCAAGGAATGGGCTAGCTTTGCGGCTTTCTGCCAGCGTGACGAGACAGGCGCCTTTTTAGGAAGATGATACCTGCGATGATCGCAATGGCAATGGCGAGTCCTCCGCATGCGCCGCCCACCACAGCACTGAGGTTCAATGACGCGCTGGCAGATATGTCAACGTTTGGAGCTAGGAGGAAGCACAGATGGAGGCACAGAACTAGGAGGGGGAGTGAGTGGATGAGGCAGGTGATGAGGTCGACGCTGAAAACGTAGCCGACAAAGCCGTTGTCGTGGTACTAGTAATAGATGTAACACTTGATGTCGGCAAGGAAGGCTGAGCGACAGATGAAGTTGATGGTAAGGTAGGGGACCCGACAAAACTTTCATTGATACGTGCATAATCAAAGTAGAGGGGTGTACTGTCATTACCCCAATCCAAGATGTTGATCGTCGCGGTATGGTCAGAACTAGGGAGTGACTGGAGGTTGAAAAGCGAAACTTTGGGAGTTTGGTATGAGGGTGGCGTCGGTGGTTGTAAAGTCGCAGTCACGGCCTGACCGCCATCTATCGCGAGGCTTGCGTTAACCCCCTGAAACCCTGCTTGTAACACATATGTTCTAATCCCAGACCCTTCGGACGACATTTGAGTTAACTCAAAATCGTGGTCGACAGATGCGCACCCGTGAAAGGAATTGTGACCTGACACTTATTCTCGACGGTACAGGTGGCAACTGGGTTGTTGTTAGGTGTTTAGACTCCTTCGGCGGGCATGCAATACTTACGGGCGCTGCAGGGTAGCAAGTATCAGATCCATGAATATGCTCGGATTGAGAAGTACGTACTAATTTCCATCGTAGCATTTGGAGGAATTTACAGTGACATTTCCATTACTCAGAACAAGGGTGAGATTTTGAGTAGAGAGGGAAAAAGTGCGCCAGTTAGCTCCAGATGCACTGTACACCAGTGTCATTGGCGTTATCAATATTGTAATCTGCAGCGGCCAAACGAGCGAAGTCCTATGCAAGGAGACTGTAAACCAGGAAGATGACACCGAAGCACGACATATCACCCCGAAGGGCACCTGTAAATTTTATAAAAGAATCCAAAGCTCTATTGAAAGTTTGGGTAAGTTAGAATCACCATAACTTGATCTGTGGTCTTGGATCAAAGGGAAAAAGTAAATTTCCCATTGATCTTTGAAACAAAAAGATGGCGTTGTCTCGAAGACTGACCAAAAATGCTATTCACCCATCGCGATATAATTGGCGTCTGGGATGAGGCGATGAAGATGCGCGTGCCAGTGAACCGCTGGATTCTTGGACGTCACATGGAATGATGCACCAAGAGGCCGGGAGTCCACTGAGACACCGGGGAGAAAAAGAAGTAATGGTCGAAGGGATTCTTGGGAGGGAAGTCGGTACAAAATGATCATCGGCAGCTCCCCGTACTTGAGCTGTATCTTCAGGGCGGACCACGAGATGACGAGATCTTCAATAGTCCAATGATGGACTTTCGCCCGTCATACTGTTGGCTCTTGATACACATTGTAACGTACCCGCCGTGTAAGACTCTTATAATAGGGCTCTAGAGAACGATTGAAAATATCCTAATGTACGACGTTAGCGCTTCAATATGCCGGGGTGCTTTAGTCAGCCGACGTATGCTTTCGGCATCTTCAAGTTGCAAGGTAATAAAGACGCACCATCGACGGCGACGACTGCCTTAGTTCAACATGGCCGCTGTCTCGCACGGTGCCCGCCATCTGAGGCACGGTATCGGCGTGTCTAATGTGTCCACTAAACATCCCTCCAGGTCGATACATATTCCTGCATTCACTCCTCGACCTTCCTCGACAGCCCAGCGTATCTTCTCCGAGACTCGCACATTCTTCTCCCGTCTCTTCTCCCATGCTACCACTTTCAGCCTCTCTCATTCCCCCGTTGCGGTCCCTGCTCAACCATATCTTTTCCGTTCCACTCAGTTCTCCAACACACAGAGTATCAATGCTCGGTTCTCCCTTCCTGTAAAACATGCACTTTCTCGGCCCTTCTGTCCCCCTCGCTTGCCCAAGCCACCCACCGTTCCCGCAAATGTCACTCAAGTCGGCCTTGGAACGGCTCGTGCGTTCCACTCTGGTCGCTCCATCTTCCAGAACATGGTCGACAATGTGCCGATCGCTACCAGGGCTCTATGGGAAGCTGAGTGGGAAGTCAAGACGAAGAAGCAAGAGGCGCGGAGGATGCGCCGGCGTACAAGAAACAAGATGGTTGCTAAATCTTCGGAGATGCAGAAGCCTAAGGCCGAGCGCATCGCTACAGAGCCTCAATATGATGCATCTGAACTTGATGTCTATTTCCCGGTTGAGGCTACTCCTGCCATTACTACCCATCTTCTTGTGCCTCTTGCGCCGACGCCGACTGCTCGGCTTCCATTGTCGACTCCCACAGACGGTGGCAATGCATACCCCTTACTCCCGATCTCTGACCTGGCATCTCTCCATACTAGCCATCGACTGCACTCGCTGAGGGTATCAACCCTTTTTGCCAGACTTGACGCTGCAAACGTTTGGGATGATCCTGGGGTCAGCGTGGATGCATATGCTTTTGGGCCGCGCCATAATGCGCGGGAGAAAGAGTGTACAGTTTTACGTGTTACTTTCAAGGGCTGGAATGTCATCCGCGTCCGCGACATTCTTGGTGACAGCGCAGAGAAGTGGTACTCGCTCGAGGAAACGCATCTTGACGGCCAGCCTGCTCTCGTCCCTCTTCTCGATCCGGGACGAGATGTGGCCACAAATACGCGCCCCGAATCTCCCTCGCGCGAGAGCACGGAGGTTGACTCGGATTGGGCCTCCGAGACGGAGATGGATGGCGGACGTGGTCTGCTGTCTTCACCGCCTTTTCGGGCCTGTTCTGGTGCCCAACATGACCTCGTTCTGCCCACCCTCGACTTCTCCTCTGCGTTCTCAGATGCTGCGGACAATGATCCGCAGCCCCCCCAGCCAATGGTATTGTTACGCACTGTCTCCGAGTTGGCAAATCATGCCGAGCAGATGCCGTATCCATCATCCATGTCAACGTCAAGCTTGT
This sequence comes from Wakefieldia striispora, assembly GCA_038090475.1. NCBI lineage: Eukaryota > Fungi > Basidiomycota > Agaricomycetes > Agaricales > Hymenogastraceae > Wakefieldia > Wakefieldia striispora. The sequence continues at coordinate 10,973 of JBBPMU010000579.1, read as the reverse complement.
CTCCAGTCGGCTCTCCCCCAACGAACAGCTCATGGGAGTGCTTAGGCTTGAGTTCATCTTTTTTGAAGCACGTCGGGGAAAACTATACAGGGGGAGTCGAGACGGACATGTAGAGGCTCCTGTTTACTATGTGATCTTCTGTTCTAGTCATGATATGTAAGTCACGTTTGACCGCAGACATTTCCCCCTTTGAGCGTTCCGCCGGAAATTGTCTCCCGCCCCGGTGCGAATCAATTTGACGACGGAACAGCTGGCTGTCATTGGCCGCTGTATGCGGACAACCCCCCCTGTGGCGATGATATCGTGTGTTATCGGGATTTGCGTTCCTCGCATCTTGGTGAGTACAATAGGGTGATATCGGCATGTCAGTGCTGCCACTGAGTTATCGACATGTCAAGATTTTTAGACACAGGGTTGATGTGTACGACCCGACTCAGTACGAGATCTATTTTGCATAGCTAATAGGTATACTCTAGTGTACTTACAACTGAGTCGTTCTTTTGCCAGTGTGCTACGTACATCATGGCTTTGGCTTGCGAATATGCCTGTGTTTGAAAGCTTCAAAGTTTAAGAGCTACACACAGTACATCGTACACTCGATGCCGTAGTTCCTACCTCGGCACACGCTGAGTCTTTTACACTGCTAGTCTCTATTTCTCGACTTTCCTAACATCACTTCTTCAGGGCTCCTTGAGTTCAGGGGTCTTAGTCTCGTTTTGGAGATTAGGTAAAAAAGACCCTAGCGACGATGGAGCTGAACCAGAAAGTTCAACCAACATAAATCCCATCGACATTGCGACGATGTGAATATGAAACAATAAAAAAATAAAAATACAATATTCCGCTTTCGTTGAATTTTCCTGTGCCGTGTCAGTGCTATGCCATAATTACATGCATACGCGAGCCGATTTTGATCAGATTCAAGTTGACACTACTAGATCAAGATCATGATGGCTGTGCTCATGCTGGGTTCATCGAATCACCCTGTAACACGGTGTAATGTTACCCACAATGCCGCTTTTTGATGAGTAACTTACGGGGTTCTTACTTTTTATTCTTCCCCCTCCCACCTGGATTTATTCCGCAAACTTTAGCCCAGCAAAAAATGATGCACATGTGGTACATCATACCCTTCCTCTTCGTGACAACCGTTTTGGCGGATTATGACATCGACAATGCCAACACGTCCGTCGTATACTCCATATCTCCTAGCCTGACGGGATGGCAAACATTCGCGGTCAACTCTGTCACAGAGGCACTAAATATCACCAACTCAACGGGCAGCTATATTATTCCCCTCGATCCTTCGCACTGCTATGATGAAAATTAGTGCGTTTCCGTCTTCCCGTTTGACCCTAACATTGTCTGACAAGCCAGATGAACAGCGCTCGTAAGCTTGTACCTCGTCTGTTGGATGTACGCCATTGATATATACTTCTTCTGGCAGAAGGAGTATGTGGTACGAATGACAACTGCTTCGTCCAAATACCATTCACTGGTATGCAGCGTTGATGACCATCAAGAATCTAACCTTACTATCTATTGTAGGCTCCGGTATCACGATGTATGTCTTCAATGCTGGTGTAACAGGCATGACAGCCAGCTTTTCGGTCGATGGCGGTGCTGCTGTGTCAAAGACAATTCAAGAACCCCCAGGTCCGAACTTTCAGCAGTCAAACGTTTCAATGTATGATATTCAAGGTCTCGCGAGCGGAAACCATACCATGGTGATGACTGTTCTGGACTGGAACGGATCTGATACGTCCATGAAATTCGATTACGCACACGTCAATGAGACCCTCGTGGAATCCCCTGCGACAACTTCATCCACATCCTCTCAGACATCCACCCCCGGCGGGTCCTCTGCATCCCAGACATCTTCCCAACCGACTATCCAAACATCCACGGGAAATTCGTCGGCTTCTAGTGACAATAAGTCTGACCGTTCGTTTACCCAACCAAGCAACCAACTGATGCCGACCCTTTTTGTTTGTTCCATCACAGAATCAATCTTGGAGCTGTCATCGGAGGCACGCTGGGGGGTACGGCTCTCCTTGCGGGTATCCTGATTGGTTTCTTTTGTCTGCGTAAAAAACGCAAGATGGCGGTTCCGCAGCAAGACGCTTCCTCTCCAGAGCCGGATCTCCATGTCGATCCGTTCACATCACCCAGCGGTCCAGCTCCCCCTCTGCACGCGGCTACCCGACATAATACGCAAATGAATGTGCCTGGCGGTGTTTCCTCGTTCACACGCTCTGCCATCCTCCGTGACGTACTTACTGTCAGAGACCACTCCTCCTTCTCAGAACCCACTCAGAGCATTAGTTCCCACTCAATCAGATCGGGCACGAATTCACCCATGCCTCCAGTTTTACAACCGCTCCGCAGGGGGATGGCCTCGGGTGGCGATGGGACCGACCTAGACCGCAACAACTCACCCTTCTCGGACCCTCTGATACCGCCGCAATTTAATCTGACGACGGAACAGCTCGATGTCATCGATCGACTGCGAGCGGACAAAGTTCCTGTTGAGACGATAACGCGCGTTATCGAGGGATTTATGTCCCCTTATCGGCCGGCGGATGAGACCGTGATAGATAGTAGTATGATTCGGAGTCCTAGTAGGACATCATTCGACACGTCAATGCCGCCGCCAAGTTACCAAACACGGGACCATTAGGTGTTGGAGTTGGTGTGGATTGACTTTCTTTGGATACATAGGACACTTTCGATGAGGAAGAGTGATTGATACCCGCGGCTTTGTACGTTTGTGCCTCCTTTCGAATAAGCGAGCAAGGCACACCGTGGGTGTGCCTTGAGAGGACTTTGAAAGGCTGGGTACATATCCTTCGGAAACTTACATATAGTATAGACTACGTAGTAACATGCAATCTATGTAATACTCGTGGGATCATCGATGCATCACGGATAACTTCAAGGACAGGTATCTCGCGAGCATAACCAAACAATCAGACATCAGTACCATAGCATCATTTACACCCACAGGGTCATCGTTCGGTGGAGCAGTCGTCACCGTATTCGACCGCGCCAACCACGTCTCTCCCTCCCACTCTCGATTCCCGGCATGTCGGTCAGCAAGTATTTGTTCGACCACGCGAGCGATAGCCACTGCAGGTATATTCTTCTGATGTAGTAGGCTGTTGATAAGGCCCCCTGTCCGTCCGTCAGTAGAGGCGATGCATGTTGGCGTGAGTCCAATGTCAGAGGCTCAGATAGGGTGCCCACATCTGCAGTCTCGTTCGATAGCGTGAGGCGAGTTTCGCAGCCGTGTGCCAGAAGAGTTGCTGGAGGTAGCAGTGAAAGGAGCCGGAACGTCTAAATCGTTGGTTCGCGAAAATTGAGTGCATCGAAGCCAAGGCGGTTGAGAACGAAGAGTTATCGAGAAGGAAAGCTCTGTGTTGCACGAGGGAGCGGGATCACTGCCTGGCATGTTGCCCCTAGCGAGTCGCAAAGTATGCTGCATAGGATTGAACAGCGGGGACCCGCCATCAGAACGAAGGTCAATCTCTGGACCATGCCCTCGACGACGTTGCATCCAAAGGAATACAAGTATGCCAGCTACGATCACGGCAACTGCACCGATCATGCTGTTGATGATGACTCTAATATCGGGGCTAGCTGCCGAGACCATATGGCTAGCCGTTCTGCGGTGATCCACGTACTAGTTGACGTGGCTGTACCAGTTGCCATTCGAGTTGTTGGGGTCGCACCCTGCGGCAGAGAGTAGTTCCCAACCAACGATTCATTGACGTAACCATCGTACATCATACCGCTGTGGAGCCAGAAGGATTGTTGACGAAGTAACCAAGAGTGCGACGACCGGTCGATATTTGTAGAAGGTCAAACATAGATGCGTTTCAAGTTGGCGCTTTTCGTAGAGGTGTTCCCACGCAGTAAATCGAACAGACCTCACCGAGTGACTAGTGGTCTCTGATGTGATGGCGTTCTGGTCTTCGTCTGGCGGATATCTACCGGTGACCAACTCACCAGACTCGCGCTCTTCTTCAAGACATAACTGGGTAGCAAGGTACCGCATGGCCAGAAATGGTCCTGCTTCCTTCGCATTCCTCGCCGTCGCCCTCTTCATCGGCCTCCTCGGTGGATACATGCTTTCCACACCAACGCACAAAGCTGAAGTGTGCACCTTCCCCTTTGATATTCAAAACGACTATCCATCACTCGAAAACTCATCTTCTCACGACGCCCCTCGACCATCGCTGCTGGTCAGTGATGACTTGGACCTCGAAGCATTGCGCTCTATAGTATCAGGAACGAAGGGATACTATGCTCGAGACTATAGCTTGGGGTTAGGATGGAACAATGTTCGCGTTTCTGCTTCCGAGTTGGCTTTGGTGCTTACCTTCCCCCAGATGCGTTATATCATCGAAACCGCTCTTTACCATGGTTCCTTACTCAACCGCACCGTCGTCATACCATCATATATATACGCTCGCTCATGTGAATTCGAGAAGTGAGCGTGGTCGTTCTTTCTTGACCGTTCGCTCAACGGCTGCCCAGTTCAGTTTGTGCTGCGTATGCAACAATGATCAATCGAGGCGATGCTATCAACTCGGACGAGTGGCGGGAGCTACCCGAAGAACAACAGATGGGATGGCGAGTGCCCATATCTGTCATGCTCAATCTCACCCACCTGCGACACTTTCACCCGGTCATCACAGTCGCTCAGTACCTTCGCCTCCATGATCTCTCGGAAGACCTCGAACTCAGCAACGGACAGTGGGACACAGAAAAATACCATCAAAATCCGAGTGTCTTTGATACTCATGGAACTCCTCCCAGTTTGTTCAAAATCGAAAACTGGTGGTACGACCCTCAGGGCCTTATCCGTGTCGATACATTGCCTGAGGAGATGAGAACCCGTGGTCAATGGAACGATAAAACTGGCTGGCCCAACCCATTCAAGTCGAATGTGTACTCGGCCCTCGAATTGTCACTCCCCGAAGGTCAACGTATCTTGGATCTCGATAGAGCTCGTCAGATACTTTTAGATAACGGGGTTCGAGATATCTCCTCCGACAATGACCTTACCCGCGTGTTGAGTGATAATGGCTGGGAGGTCCTGCATACATTTGAAGGAGCGTAAGTTGCGAGCTCGGTTTCTGATACTCACTTCGTTGACCAATGAATCCACATCTAGTCTAGGTATGGAGCTTGTAAAGAATGTTGTGAACCCGATCGAGCAAGTTGCTCCCCGTGACTCCATTCGTGGCTTTGTGGACGACTACGACCACCTTAGTGAAGATGTTCTCCTGCTCAGAGGTGAAATCCATTATCAGCGAAAGCCGGTAAGTCTAGTTGTTGACAGATTCTATATGAAGTTCATTGTGTTATCAAGGCAAGTTTGCGATTCACCTCCACTCCCGCAAGGGATGATTTCGCACGGCTGGTATTGTTCCAGATGCGTCACACTGACAGCGTGTTGGAGCTGTCTGCAGCAATGGCTCGACGAATGCAGGAGCGAGTGGGCGGGCGAATGTGGATGGGTGGCCATATGCGGCGTGGTGATTGTGAGTTTTTTTAGTCCAGTGACTGGACTCAGCGCTGATATCGTATTGCAGTCGTACGCTATCACTGGGCCATGTCGGCAGAATTCGGGGATCACCTTCAACGGATCAAGGATCACCTGGATAAAGGCAGAGATGTCCTCTATTCTATCTCTGCCTCTAAACCATCTTTGGGTACCTACGCCGTGCCTGATACTGTGGTCAACCCAGAGTACGTGCGACCTCAACCACCGCACAAGGGTGATGTGTAAGTCGCATAGTCTATCCCCCCACTCTTTCTCACCCCAGACAACAGGATTTATATTGCCACTGACGAGCGAGATCCGGGAAATCTCGTCTACCTTCGTGAACATGGCGTGGTCCGGGCTCCCGACCTCATCACGATTGAAGACCGTAGACGATTCGGCTGGCCGCTGTTGATAACAGACGTACTTGGCATTGTCGAACAAGACTTGCTGGCGCGGGCAGCTTTCTTCTACGCACACGCCGTCAGCTCCGTGGCTGGGGGTATCATCAATCTCCGCGCTGCGAATGGTGCCGATCCGCGAACGGCACAAATTGACTGAAAATACCAGGGTCTTTGCAGGGATTTCCGTAGATAAATTATTCGCTTCTTGGTTGTAACCTCGGTTTTTGTAATTGCACGAGTTCAATGTCAGTCTAGTCTCCCGGAATCATCTTCATAGACACGAAGAAGCGTGAAATCATGATACCCAACTCGGACGATCCGGGTTATTGTTTTGGCTAACGGATTAGTTCGGGATTCCGCTCCCTTGCTAATATTGATAGACTGGGCTGCCCCTTACTTAAGGCTTGAGCTCTCGCCGAATACTATCTACTAATCCTGCTTTCACACCCGTGTCACCTTCGCCGTTATGCCGTTGGTCTCGCTCAGTACGAACGTCCTGGTAGGTATTGCTTGTCTCAACATGCGTCGTGGTGCTGGACGAACATCCAATCAGCTCGACTCGGAAGACGCCAGGAAGGCGTTTGTTGCCGATTTCTCCAAGGTAATACCACCCCCACGCTACCATCATGCAGACACATCAACGAATCGCATGCTAGTTTTGCGCCAAGACGATCGGGAAAGACGAAATCCACTTCAACGTTGAGGTCTCCTTCAACCCCTATCTCATGTTCGGAGGGACGTTCCACCCTGCGATCATGCTCAAAGTCGTCTGTATATGCCCATTTGCAGATCTACCTGTATCGGCGATGCTGACTCCGCGCCCATGTTTTCGTCGTTGGATAGATGAGCCTCGATAACACCAACCCGACCAACTCCCAGCTCTGGTCGAAAGCGTTCTCTACCTTTTTCGAGGAGAGATTGGGCGTGCCAAACAACCGAGGGCTTATGTGAGTGTATCGGCCATGTCGACACCAACGTTTCATGCCGGCGGAGCTGACCGAACGCGCACGTCAGGGCTTTTACGGACCCAGGTCCGGCTTTCATCGGGTATGCGGCGAACGGCTCGATGAAAATGCATGTGCGAAACTTGCTCACTGAACCCTGCTTTTAGGTCGAGGGGAAGCACGATCGAAGTTTTGCGAGCAACGTCAGCATTGTAAATGGACTCGGAACTTGTTGCGTCAAACACATTCGACTAGTGATCGGATAACATCGGTGGATTTTTTGTTGTGTATGTAACATGATTTATGCTTACATGTACATGTATGTATATCGTAACTCGAATGTACGATGCTCGTTGTACCTCCAGGACTAGCCTGATGATAATGACCAGCGAGAGAAAACGGGGGGGATGGAGGATCCAAAACTCGGTATAGGCTACTGTTTGATCGTTCACTCTACCCCCCGCTCGAGTGACCTGATTACATTTCTACGAGGGGCCAGCCGAGACTATCATGTTGGACAAACGACTTTTTAATTCCACATTTTCCCTCGAAGGGTCCGGCTGCTCCACGTCCTGTGTAACTGGTTACCAAGGAAACTGCCATCCCTCTCTGAGCGAGAACATACCCCTCCTGATGTGGACATGCTGTTGTCAGCGTTGCCTTCGCTCCCTTTGGTGGTGAGATGAATGACGGGCAGACTCCATGGCGGACGCGATGCAATTGACGACTCGGAACTGCCTCCCAACTGTGCATTGAGCCTAATAAGACAGCAATAAGACCGAGTCAATCCAGGGTCCAAGACGAGTATGAAAGCTCACATCGCCACTATAAAAAAACAATCAGTACTGCTACCACCAACGCGAAAGCAAGCCTACACAGTGTATTCGAGTAGAGTTTGCTCTTGCACAGATGGAATGGCATCCTGAAGTGTGTGGGCGTGTAGAGACTTAACAAGGCGAGAGGAGATACTCACCAGTAAAGGTAATCCTTCGCAGAGAGATACGCAACAAGCATGCCAACCTGAACGATTGTCACTAAAATGGCCCCGTTGATCGTGAAAGTGAACAGTGTTCTGAATACTGCCGAACGCCTGTAGTCAAGTGTCGATGCTTCCAGGCTATCGAGTGCGTCCAGTTAGAGAATGCTCACTTCATGTCACTGAGGCGCGGGGGTTTCAATATGTAGCATAGGCAGGCAGACATAAGGAGATCCGACACGAGAGCAGACGACTCCTCAGTGATTACAAGTGTCTAAGCAGTGCGAATACGTATTATTTCGCAGTTGCATGTCAGTGATTTTCTGGTAATGGACTTGCCTGGAACAAAACATGAGAGGAAGATGGAATCTTCCAGATACCCACATAGACAGTCCGCACTGAAAACGATGCAATCAATCTCGTGCACAAGACACTGGGTATCATGTTCACCGGTCCCAGTTACTAGTGAGGTCTGGAGTGAGAATGCTTCATTTACCCAGTCTTGGCACACCTACCGAAGGCTACAAGTGCGAACCCCAGCTGTCGGCAGAAGTTAGGCATGTCTGTGAGAGCGAGATCACATCACGATTTACCCACCACAAGGGCCGGTGCAGTTCGTCCCAAGGGCAGGGGGTCGACGACAGAGTCATTTCCAGTGACTGTGAAATTATCTTTGTGATCAAGGGAACAACCCTCCGAGGACGTAAGATCCCCACCCAAATAGGCCCGGCTAGCAAAAAAGACTTGGACCCTGTACGACCTGTCAGCAAGCCAATCACGTCATGATAAGGAATGCATACATAGCCGTTATAAGTACAGTTAAACCATTTTCCACGACCCAGGGACTAGGAATTGACGTAAGCTTTAGCGCACCGGAAATAGAAGATTCAATCCCTTACATAGGAACAACTCCCAGAACCTCAATGACCCCGAAATTCAGAACCTAAAGAGAAGAAACGTATGGCTATGGTGAGAATAGTCACCATGAAAACACACGCACAAAATAATAGTAGATGGTTTGCGCCATCAGGAGGCTTGTTGCGGGATCAAGGACACTAAGTGATAGTCAGGCAATCGCAGCACGTGAGCCGGTCAAGACTCGTACAGTAGGAGAACAACCTAGGCATGTGCATCAATACCCGCTCCCGGAAGAAACGAGGCTCATACCAATGCCTTTATGGACCATCCATCTTTGTTGTTCCTTGTGAAGTAAAGGTAGCCTTGAACGAGCGAAATTCCAACGAAGCTGCTTAAATGTTCAGTGTTACTGGATGATCGATGGATGTAATTTACGCACGATGTGGAGACAACGAAGCCTGCATGAAGCAACAGTTGGCAATCAATCTCCTGGAGGACCCAGCTATGGCGACACGAACTTACCCCAATACATAGCAGCATAGAAGTGAGCCACAGTCACTTGGTCTCCACCCGCATTGACAGTAGCAGTCATCACTACCAAAGTGGTTAGAAACCTGAGTGGGGTGAGTACATGAATACACACCTCGAGATTCTCAAAGAATGGGACTGAATAGAATGCAGGAGACGATCGAGTGTGAACTAACCAGATGTATCATGACGTTGCTGGAGCCACTGAGCCCTACCCATGCATGTCGGCAGCAATCGCACATCTGAATCGTTACTTATGGCATATCACCAAGCAAGTTGATGTAGGGCGCTCGAGCACTTACCTGAACGACGTAAGCTAGACCTGGCCCTTCCTTGCCCATCCACAAGTCGCACGAAGCAGAGTGTCACTGCTATGAGTCTGCTGCCCGATCGATCCGGACAGATTTGGCTGGGTCGATGTGAGAATATGAACATGTCTCGTCAGGATCTACGTGAGCAGTATACTTAACTTTGTGGGAAGGGTCTCAGATCGTACCTATACGAGATTACATCCATTACATAGCAGGTTCAAGCTAGGGTCATCGACTATTGTGAACAATGACGTGGCTTCCGCAACTCAGGGGCCTGGGGGAATCACAAATGTGACGGGTTAACAAATGTCTGCCTGTCTTCGCTCCCATGAAGGTCACAAGCGTGCCAATCTGGACAACGTTGGCAAGAATGCCCCGGTTCAGAATAAAGAAGAACGAGTGGCTTGACGTATTATCAATTCGGTTGTAGAAAATAACAAGCCACTTACCCGGGTAGATTTTTCTCGGAAAGAACAGCCGTGTCCTTAATGCGCGTTATTCAGGTTCAATGTCAACTAGTGCTGGTGACGACTTACGCAAAGGTGATAATTTGAGTGTGGACAAAGATATTCAGTGAACAAAGACCTTATAAGTATTAGCCGAGATACATAATGAAGAGTACGAAGTGACAACTAAGTCACTTTGAGAAATAAAGAGGTGATTGATTTGCGCCGGCCAGGCGCGGGAACTAGGACGTTCCCTTTTGGCAGAACTGCGGAAAAGGTTGCCTTCGTGGTGTCAAGAACTCACCTCAATACCGTAACAATAGTGTAAATTAGCCTGAACCCCGGATTGCGACCTGGCGAGTCTATCGCTTGAAGCAATTGATTGCCCGTCGGGAGAAAACGCGCTGCCTGGCTAGATATGATAAGTGGTGCTTTTGCCAGCGACTCGCAGACTCTTACCGTGACGGCGTTCGCGGAGCGGGATTCAATTTACATCATCACAACTTGTTGTGGAGACAAGGGACAGGCACTGAGATCGTTAAGGTCACCACAGTGTCGACGTGCCCCTGGTCTCACGTCGTATATCAATCGCTGCCCCATGTCTCCTTTCGTTCGTTGTATTACAGTAATATAACCTATTCGCACTGCTATATATTTCGCTTTATGTAAACCAGCCTCACATTTCCGGTTGAAACATGTAAGTGAAACATTGAGTTGTACGGGTGTTGCGACAAGAGTGTAGCCTATGTAAATACAGTGGGGCAGCTGCAAACAAACAAAAATCAAACAAACAGTACTAGTGTTAAGTAGAAGGAAATGGAGGAGAGAAAAAGAGGAGACATGGGTGCATCTATTATTGTATGATGGATGGGAGCATCGTTGCTAATCCGTTCGAATCCATCGAGGATGGTGGGGAATGTGATCCCAAAAGTGAACACAAGAAAAGTGGGATATG
>JBBPMU010000578.1:0-18098 GCA_038090475.1 Wakefieldia striispora | reverse complement strand
TGCCATGGCACTACATGGGGGGGGAAACGAGCGAGAGCAAAAGCAATATAATTTATTGATAATGGTACAGAGTACTATGGGGAATTAAATAGGTAAAAACTAAGTAATACGAGAGGCGAGAGAAGGGCAAAACGAAGGCAGCAAGGACAAATGGCGATGACGACACGATAGCAAAAAATGCAATTGTCGCATCATTGTCGGACGAGATGAAGCCTGGGGGGAAGACAAGGGAGAGGGAGAGGTAGGGCAAGGCAGGGTGAGAGGGGCAGGCGAGAGGGTGGGCGACTCCGAGGGGAGGTGAAGACACGATAACCATATTATTGCGGTTATCACGTCGTCACCATCGTCCGAGTCCAAATTATTGCTGAGTCGTCACCGCCTTCAAGCAAAGTGAGGAGAGAGGGAAGGGAAACCCAAAGGAAGGGCAAGGGATGGTGTAAGGGGGAGAGATGGGAGAGATGGGGGGAGAAACGATGCCAGGAATGCACGATGGAGATGACGAGTGGTGAGTGGCGACCTGGTTCGCCGGTTTTCAGAAGGCGACCCCTTCGCTACCCTCTCGGCTCACCTTCCGGCTCGCGACCCCTTTGCATGACCAATCTGCCCGTACAGCAAGTAACACTCCCAGATCTGAATCGGATCTGAAGATCTAAGATATAGTTCTCATGATTCAGGAGTTTGAGCACAGTCCTTACTAGTTTCGGACCATCCATTAATTTACAAATTAGGACGCAACGGGGGCGGAGCATTTCCTGGGAATAACGGTAGATCCCGAGCGTAGTGAGGGCACCCAAAACGGATGATTATTTTCGCACGCAGCTGTAAGATCTGGCATAGCACGATGGTCTGGTCACCAGACTAAGTGTCTACATTGGAGTAAGGACTCCTAACGAACTTAGGGATACTACTAGTAAGAAACCAAATCTTTTCCCAAAAGGAACTTCCGCTTGCAATACGGCGTGGACTCAGAGCGTCTTGGAGAGGTCACGCATGTGGTCGCGTCTACACCATGGAAATAGGATGGGCCTGTGTTACGTGGCACCACTAGTAGTATGCAGGCCCAGTGAAAGCGTGGGACTCGAGTGAAGCACCTGGTCTTGGGTCGGAGATGTTAGATCTGGCCAGGTTGATACCGTATACCAGATTCTAAGTCACGCGCCATCACGCTGGTTGTCTCTACTAAGTGTCTCCCTTGTTGGTCTTCCGCGCATCGTTCTTTATGTCGATGAGGATGGTGGTGCCAATTTAGGCGGGCCAACTCTACAAAAGTGATCTTCCAAGGCTATCTGCTGCGCTTTCGAGTCCACTGCTTCTTGTAGCGGATACCGAACTCATCAAAGCAACATAATCTTAGCTCAGCCTGGCCAGTGAGTTAACCTACCAGAAGCCCTTTCATCTTTAAGGTTGACTAACCCGATAACGGGCATGCTTTCAACATTTGCAATCCAAAACAAGACGGCTTCGAAGCAGACATAAATTACTACTCAGCAAAAACACCACAGCATGCTGGTTCATACAGTTACAGAGGGAATTATCATATAAAAGAAAGAAGAGTTGGCTCAGGCTCTGCCATAGAGTAACAAAAAGAACACAGAAATAACAACATTTATGTCTGGAATCATTTCAACAACAGACCTGTGCCCTATACATGGAGCATCATTAGTAGAGTGACACTGACAGTCTAGTAAAGACCATTTACATGGCAACGACTGGTGGAAAAAGCCCGTAAATTGTGTTCGCACACAGCAGAGGTACTTCGCGTCCACGGTTGTTTCGTTCTTGATCGGTCGCCGTTCAAACACCAACCGTTTGATGTCCTCCTCGCTCATGTAGCGACGGAGAAATATTTCGCGAGCTTCGTACGTTTGCTGAATACGAAGAAGCAGCTTTGCGATCATCATCTTCTCTTCCAGAACCTCTATGAACTCTGCCAAAATGTTGTCCACCGGTTGTGAGTCCGAGGTTGAAGATAAAGTCTAGTGGTGTAATATAAGCTGAATGTCCGTATATTGGTGTATATATCTAATTATCAGGAGAGCTCACCGTGATGATGGAAGGGGTTCTTTGCAGAGATTGGTAATATCTGATGAGTCTTTCAGGTAGACAATTCTGATCTGCCTCAGTGTAAACATCTGGTGCATAGTCCTTGCAACGCGAGGTACGAAGTATAGCAGGCAATTGCTCGCCAGAGAGTAGGCTGAACATGGTCGAGGGCTCCTGCAACATAACGTTGAGACCTGAATCCATATATTCATAGTCCGACATGATGTGGCAACTTGAGGGCTGGCAGTTCTCACCACTGATCTTAGATCTTCAACTGAGAGCAACCTCGGCAATTTGCACACAATAATCTATCTTTTTTTTTTTTTTTTTTGGATCTCGCCCTCACTGCCTGTCAGGCTTGATATGTATCGTCTTACAGAACAGCTGTAACTACTAGTAACTGGAAATGCCGAGGCCGCACCGTTTTTGGAGGGTTGTGACCTCGATGGAGAATTCGTGCTTCAGTGCGGATGGGTCGGAACTGGAGTGGGTGGCGGTTACAGTAACTCCGACTCGAAATCTGCCTCTGGACAGCTTGATAGTGTAATACTTCAGCGAACTCGAGGGTGAACGGGGATGGTTATTCCATGACGCAGGATGGAATGCTCATAAGTATCATGACAAGCTGCAACTGTACGGCTGATCACGATATGGGGTTTGGTCGAGCCGAGCTCTTCTCTCGTCCTGATATCGCCATAAAACCTCACCTGGTAATAAGGCAGGATACAGCGGCACGACGCGATAGCTTCAGCAGTTGGGGACGCCGCTGAGCACGAGAAGGCCTGGTGGGCGAGGAGACTGGACAAGGCAACATTGTCAATGGCAATTGGAACCGCCTGGGACGCTGGAAAAGGCATTGGAATGGCTGGATGAGGAAGTGAGAGGGCATTCAAACAGGCTCAGGTGGGGGGTCCTTGGATTCTGAGGCATAATTTTTGTGAATGAATTTTCGAGAGATTTGCAAGCCGTCGTAAATAACCATCATGGCGGTTTTCTCCTTCTTCGTGTGCTCAAAAGGGTTGAAACGGATGGTGGCCCATCGGAGACGCAGCGTATCCGGGCGATTGCTTACCGTTCTGAATGCTGAACCTCAATTGCTGCAATGATAGACAATAAGTAGAAGATTCAAAAGATCTAGGGTAATGTGCCTTGGATATGTAGGACACTTTATGTGAGTTTTCCACTGTCTTACCGCACGGAAAAGGACGATCAATCGATTATACGCTAGTCGGCACTAAAGCATTGCTCTGAGTCGCTCCGACTCGAGGTTGACGCCGACCATGATTGCCTGAAGCGCGATGTCGAGGTGTTGTGATTCACGAGGACACACGAATGTGATCTTATGACCGGCAGATTGCAGAATGAGATTCACGATCTGGCGACCCAACTTCTCCTCTCAGGTGGACTTGAAGGCTGCAGTCCCCAACTCCCACGGTAGTGGGCTTTATCGGCTGGAAACGTCACAGTTTCCTGCTGCCATGGGAATGAGAACTGTATTAGTAATATTCCAACGACCGTCGATTGGTCTCGCGAGAAGGTCGTGCACGGCCACACAGGGGCTCAGGGGCTGCGGCTGTGATGACTCGAACGGCGTCTGAGGGCAGATCTGGAACGGCACAAGGCGTCTGAGGGTGGATCCGGAACTGGAAAAGTCGTACTGGATAAGATACATAGTACTATTGTTACTAGTATACTCAAAGTTTATGGAAAGCACGATGAGCAGACATATTCATATTTTGAACTACAATTTTCCATGTACGGATCCAGAATTCAACTTGTCTCGAAACACAACCTTAAGAAATATAATGTATGCTAGCGAGTGAGTAGTACAGACCAACGTAGTCGCCATCGTCTGTCGCGAGCAGGCAGGACGCTACTAGTATGTACGAGCACCATGCACACAAGAGAGCACCAGCGATCTGGAGCAGAATCACGATGACAAGATCTTCCCTGTATTCATCAACGATAATGTTGCCCACAGCCTGAGAGCCAGTACCAAGGCCAGCTTTCTGCTAGTACTTCACTGTCTCGTACATTACTAGTATTCCCTGTCCAATCGCGCGTGTCATAGTGACAATCCTATCTTCATAGAAAAAACCACAGCCTGTGGAATTCGTGCACCAGCTTTGGCGTCTTTGAAAACATCATCACACGTCTCAAGGCCCGGGCCTTGGGTCAAATCCAGTTGGACCTTGGTAAATGTGTTGAGGACTAGGCGGAAATAAAGATTACTAAAATATTCAACTCGACACACGGTGGAAGTCTGACAAATCCCGAAGGTGTACGGCGATGCGAACGTGACACGGGGACATCCTCTTCTTTAACCAAGGCTGTTTGAACTCGAACGCCACAGAGCATCAATATGCCATTTTAATCTACTACGATTGGGAAGTGCACACATGGAGAAGTAAAGCAATGATATTGGTGAATTCTCTCTAGCTTGACCAAGTTGTGGGGCTCGACGTTCATGTCTGTGTGACTGCTTCCTGCTCAATCTTTTCTCCCTATTTCCTTTCTGGGCACACTGGGCACATTTTTCTCGCCAGTTTCGCGAATATATGTATGTGATAAATCGTGCGACACGGCAGTGTCGTGTACTACTAGTATTAATAGTGGCTCAGTCGCCGATGCAGATCTGTATTTAGATCCAAATTTGAGCACAGGCCGATTTGGTGCACGGTGTACTTGGCTGTTGAATCACCTCGTTTGGGATAATCTCGATCGTATATATGGAGGTAGGTACGAGGGTTCTGGCCACATATGACCTGAGTGACTTCGACGTAATGAGGAGCATAGAAAGTGACACCATGATGCCACTATACTATCCCCTACCTGGGCCTACTACCACTGCCGATTACGCTGTAACTACTATGGGTAAGTAGAGCTCCACTTCAAAATTTGGGATCTAGATCTCAGAACTTAATGCTATTCGACGCAGAGATAACAACGCTCGGAATGAACCACTATATAAGATACCAGTGCACTGCCGACCGGCACAATTCCCTCTTCTGATCTGGCATGAACTCGGGGCCAAACGCTCAACCTTCGAATGACATCCCACACTTTGTTTCTCACACTGAAGCTCAGACTCCTGGGCTTTCCTCGGATGTGAATCATAACATCCTTGGGCCTCTTGGGCATCCCGGGCCTCCTAATGGGCTTCTTGGGCCTCCCGGACATCCTGGAGTTCTCCCGCCCCCCGGGGTTCCTCAGAACTCGAATGACAATTGGTTCCAAAGACTGGATTCATTCCCAATCTCGGCGTTCTCCTTGAAGAGTACGAGATTTACTTGTTTTCTTTTTGTTTACTATATACTTACTTGGGTTCACTGGCAATCCAGAACGGTTCAATATTTTCATGTCGCAAAGAACTTACGAGTGGTGGATTTTCTCTGTTGATTGCAGCATTCAGGTCACGTACATGCTGCTGTGCGGTAGCCTTCCCCCAACCGGTGTCCTCACCCGCGCACAAGCATTGTTGGCTGCCAACGAGACACTCATGTGGTACCGGCGACTCAGGAACGATCCCAACTGGTTGCCGGTTCAAGGTGAATCTTGTGCTCGTGATGATTTCAATGTATTTACATAAAATCATAGTCGAAAATTTAAGGATGGATCCGTATGCCCCTCCATTCTCCTCTACCCTTTCAGATCCAGTCTTCTGTGACCTTTTTTGCGATCAACTTATCGACGTGCCGGTGACCTGCTTTTCCCACATCCGTTCGTGTATTCAGAAACTACTGTGCCCGCCTCCGCAAAGCCCATTGCCGGTGGGAGGTCGTATATACCCCCGGTTCAATATGGTTCCGAGTATCACCCAACTCCAACTTACACCGGGAAATATGACATGGCTTCAAAGTCTCGTCGACTGGGACCACAGGTGGGGTTTCGCCCACTGGCATCAATTCCAACATGATTCGTCTGGATACAAGGTAGTAAGGACCGTTCATTTTTTCTCAGTTCTCAAACATACTCATTCTCATCAACTTGAAGGGCGTCTGGTTTGGAGACCCCGGAACGTACGACATACTCGTGCATACGTTACGGAAAAAGAACTCAATCGGGTGGTTTGCGATCCCCGCACTGGAGATGGATCCATTTCCGGTGCTAAACCTGAACACCCCGGTCACAATGGAAACAATATCATTTGTCCTCGCCGCTGTACGTATTTCTCACACCCTGTTATGTGAGTCCCCGCTGATTTCCCCATTAGCTCGTCGTCGAAGTAGAACAGTTTGCAGGAACATCTTACCTCCCTACTGGAAACATGAGGCATACCTCGTAAGCTTTCGGGAACACCAGAATAGAATACTGGAATTTTTGCAGAGTGTTCGCTCGGGAACAATACTTGGTGTCGACCCCGCCAACCGTGTGGACATGAATAGTGGTCTGAACAATTGGCTGGAGATAGCGACTGCACACGTCGTCACTTATGAATGATCCTCATGTACAGCATTTAGTTACGTTTCAGTTATGCTCTGAACATTCTTGAATTTACTATAACTGTCAATCATACATCAGAATAAGGTCCTAGATCAGTGAATCAGTGTGCAACCGACCCATAGAAACTGACAGCCCCAGTTCGGTCGACTCGCATTCGGTATGCGCTCCATCATACAAATCAGCTCGCAGTGCTATAGTATACGTACTAGATGCAATGTAATTTTCTAGACATCCCAGGCCAGAGCTGTGTGTGGAAGCGGCTTCTTCACCAACATTCTGTGGGTTAGTAGACGTTCACAAGAGTTGGTAAGTACTCAAATGTTCATGCGAGATTGGATCTTTCCCATGAACGTATCGGGAGAATTTTGATTTTAAGATAATCCCTTGTAAGCTAAACTAGTATGTATCGTGCCTTATATGCCAATGGGTAATATCACCATAGCGCATTACATAGCACAATATCGTTGCAACAAAATTATACCATTGACGAGCAATACAGGAACTACAAGAGGCTATGAACACAAAGCTACTCTACGATATCCTTGTCATTACTTGCATGCACCTGAAGGCCTGATCACTGTTGGTCTTGCATCCGATTCATTGCACAACGAAGGGGCGGGTACCACAAGGTTTTGTGTGGCGCGTCGCGCACCGCATTGTCCATGTTGTCACCGCTGTCAGGTGCGTCGCACACCCGGCCACTGTCAACCTTGCTCTCGTCCGAACCGGTGGCGGAAGCTTTGTGTAGCGCGTCGCACGCCGCGTTGTCGTCGCTATCAGGTGCGTCGTACACCAAGTTGCTGTCGACCTTGCCCTCGTCCGGGTCCTCGTGGATAGTGGGATCTTCATGTGGTGCATCGCCGCCGCATTATCGTTGCCGTCGTAATTGCGGTGTCGTCGTTGTCCTGGGCAAGGCACAAGTAGGTGGTGCTGGTGAGTCGTGACATGTGACAATTCAACAAGCGACATCTTGCTCAATAAAAATATGAAGTCCCTCGACGTCTCAAACGAAGAATCTGAGGAGGGACCAGCAACTGATCCTAGTTGTGCGATCCCGTCGAGGACGTTGAGGTGGGTCAAGCCAACTGGTCTGAGGAGAGAACGGATCGCCAGTCTTTATTGTATGATCCCGTTGAGAATGTGGTGTTAGTGCATGTTACGCTGAAGATAGGGTCGGCCGATCCTGGTTGCACGCCAGTCCTGTTGAGCAGTCAGAGCGATGCAAAAACTTGAATTCTACATTGAGGCAAAGAAAAAGAAGAAAAAAAATAACAAGTAAATTCCCTTCAAGCCTCTCCAAGTACTCTTTTCATGGGCTGACGGTGCCGCATGGCATACTAAGTTAACGAAGTAACGAGGGGCCATCAACAATTTGCCACTTCTACTGCGACGTCTGTGCGGACTGTGGACACTTTACCGTGACGACGTCGGTCTGTCAAGTCTGACTGTAAAAAGACACGTCATTTATGTGTACCTCCTGTCAAAAGTCCATACGCACATGAAAAAGATCCATCACGGTCACCCACCTTCGACTCTCTACCCTTTCAAATTCTCAGCTCGTGATGTGTTCTGGGTCTGATTCCGATGCCACTGCAGACACTATTGACTCTTGTACGCAATCATCAACGGTTTTCAAGTTGTCCATCTCCCTAAGTATGTGTTCTTCCTCCCACCAGTTCATAACGCCTTAACATGACAGGTCTCATGCGTCGGATGCATGAGCTCCTAGGAGAATCTACTGACAATACATGTCACCTTGTCAAGATCCTGACCGAGTTGGAGAACCGAGTTACTACCGAAAGCCGGGGCCTTCCCCCTCGATCTGTGGCACTTCGTCGTCTTGCCACCATGCTCAGTTCGTGCAGTCTGTCTTTTTCTCCGCCTTAAAAGTTTTCTGACTTGCAGCAGAGCTCATCCGTCAAATGCATCGACTCCTGGGAGAATCTACTCATGTTGCCGCTCAACTGGCTGAAAGTCTTGAGGGCCCGAACATGGCATCGGTCCCTACAACCCCTCCGAATTCGCCTGATCCCACAGCACTTCCCACCTGGACCGAGACACAGATCCCCCAGCCTAATAGTATGACAACACGAAGGCTAAATTCTTTGGCACGGAGGGTCGCTGCTGCCGATTCCAACTCCAATGGTCCCTTCAGTCTCTTTGTACCCGGGTCGGGTGCAAGTCATGTACAACCATTTCCTCTATGACCTTCCATCCCCCGGGGCAAAGGGGCAGCTTTATCTCATCACACGTGGACGACGCGTGGGTGTTTTCGCCTCGTGGTAAGTTGTGTTACCTCTCGACGTAATATACTGATTGTCATGGGCAGGCACCGAGTTTCCCCACATGTCTCTTCGACGAAAAATGCCGTGTGGGTTGAGGTGGACAGTGTTGATGAAGGCGAGATGTTGATTCACGAGTCTATTGACCATGACGAGGCCCGATGGTTACGGGGCTAAGTAGATCCAAAAGTACTCCGAGTCAATTCATACATCAACTTGAATTTGTATCATGTTGGTTCGTGATTCCATAGTCACATTACATAGTTTATGTCTCGCAGGATATAGTTTTGCGCCTGATAGATCGCTACAATCGACTTGTTTATTCGTATCTTCTTCAGTCCGGCAGCGAACTTGGATCCATTGCTTTGTACATGGGAACGTCCAGGCCTTCGTCTACGGCCCATCTAGCAGTCGATAGATCCACGGTCACCCGGGTCAATCAAATGAGGAATAAAGATCCCATGCAGCTATGTGGTCCCACAGTTGTCACAAGCATTCTATGATATCTAATAGCTTGGGAAACATGACTACTATAACTACCAGTCTTCGGACGAGTAACATATAAGCGAGAGGCACCGGCCCTTCCCGCCCCTCAGCCTCCACCACATCGCTCGCCCGCACACCGGCAACAGCAGCATTCACCGCTCGTCCTCGTCCGTTTCACTGGCAGTGCATCTCAGGTCATTTTGGCACATCATGAGGACCGAGCACAGTAGAGGCACTTTCCTTAAGACGAGGCCACGGACTGTGTTCAACATTCAAGTCACACGTCCGACTCACCAGTAGTCTTGACCACGATCTCGGCCGGCCATGCACGCAGTCTCACACCTGACGCTGCCTCAGGTCCGAGTGAGGCTTTAGTACACATGATCCCAGGTCCCTCGCCCTGTCATGTAGTACCTTTCCGATGCGCGTCCACGCCAACACACATTTTGCGCTCTTCCCCGCGCCTACCCCACCTCCTCCCTGATGCTGCCTCAGGTCTGAGTGAGGTTACTGCACACATGGCCCCCAGGCTTTCTCTCGCCCCGTGCTGTACCGACGTGCCTCAATGCTGGCACGTATTCCACACTCATCCTTGTGCCCGCTCTCCCTCCTCCCTAATGCGCCGGTACAACGAATGCTGGTCATCTGCCACCGGGCAGTTTCATGCTCAGTCTACCGGGTCAAGGCCCCCAGGCCTCCATTTGCCTAACTTGGTCCCTTCCACTTCCCTCCTACAAGTTGCCGGGTATACCGCCTCGCGGCCCACGTCGCCGGTCACTCCTAACACTTGGGGAGCAGCTTGCGCATACTACCCGACACCTTGGGCTCTGTTCCGGGCTGAAGAGTGCTCTGCGCTCTTGCCCGACCTCAGCCTCGGCCTCTCCTCCTCCCATCTCCTCACTGGACCCCACAGCTCACGGAGCGACGTCCAAAGATTGCACAAGTACATTCAAGTCCTCATGGGTCGACGAGCAAAGTATCTCACCCTCGCGGAAAAACAAGTAGCCCGGCGCATTCAGCATCGCAGCTGCTATGCTCAGACATTGAAGTGAGGCAACAATGATTTCACTCGATGGCCTGAGTACTAATGATGTTTTACCACCAATTTCGTACGCTACAGTGGGTCACTCGGGTGTCTTCTTCCCTCCGTCGTCACCTACAACACATCCAAGTTGACTGTCCCCGTTCATAGATGCTATTCTTAGGGTCCCATCGCTCTTCTCACTCGTTTTGTGCGTTTTGAATCTCCCTCCCAATCGACCTCGCCGTTCAACAGTCTACACATGTGATGTGATTCGCTTCGTAACACTTTCAATTCGCATGTTCGCCCGAGATCGGTTGACCCTCTCAGCCCTAACCTCATCGTACATGTACTAGTAGATGTACATGCATTTTTATAAGCAACCTGCCAGCCTCTGCATCAGCGAACTAAGCCACATTGCCGTGCTGATCTCTGTCAAGCATGGGGGCCTTGCACTATGCGGAGTTAGTACTCAATTAGACAACCCGTCTCATGAATACTTACATCGGGCAAAACCTCAGTAAAGGAACGAAGCACATTGGAAATATTTCTCTTGGTCTCCGAATCTGGGAGGTGCTGAACATGATGCGCAAGGAGTTTGAAAGCAACCGTGAAGAACTTTGGCCACTTTATCATACCCCTGTTTACTACTGTTGTGTCTGAATTTATTGGACTGTGTTCATACTGTGCGTGGTTGAAATTTTTTCATATTAATACCCCGGCACAGACGTTGGTGAATCGATGAGAATCCTCAAGGCTTCTAACACTATGGTTACCACCGTGAATCAAAGTGGGGGATTACACAAGTACAGCCGCGGCGGCGCCAGGCTAATCAAGTTTAACAAATTAGATTTTTCCAAATTACATAAGCTGGTTAATTAATCAAGATCCATAGGTGGCGGTGGGAGTGTCGGAAGAATTCCCTGAGCCCATTGCAGCTTCACCAGAATAATCACTTAGCTGAGCGAAGTGTGGAGCTTGGTACCATCCCGTACTACCACTGCCTCCGCTCGAAGCCACACTGAACGGGTCCCGAGCATCACGATAACTTACTGCATGACGTGGATCAAACGTTGCAGCGTGGATTCTATGGCGGTGGTTTTCAGCTCCCACAGTTTGCGGATATGGGTGCTGCGGTCCCATCGCAGAGGTCGAGTAATGGAGAGGAGATTGGTCATACTGAGGAAGACGGTGAGATTCGTTTAGGAGTGAGTGGTTTCCATACGAATAATTGGCGGAAGATTCTGGCCGTGGAGAGACCGGAGGTCGCTGAGGAATTTCTGCCGACATGGGATATGGAAAAGATGAACGGGGAACGGGGAATGAAGAGGGCGCAGGAGGTGCCAGATGGATGGGGGGCGCAAGAGGAGCCGGGGGCGCCGCTGGAAGCAGAGGCAGAGTGGGTATGGGAGTTATCGGAGGCTGCGGAGGGCCCTGAAGTGAAATTGGAGGTGGAATGTGAGATTGTGCGAGTGATGGAGTCGATGCAAGGATGACAGGAGATGTGGATCCAAAGGAGACAGGCGGTGTTCGAGGGCTATTGTGAACTGAGGCCGCATGCTCCGTGTTGCGGAGAGAACGCCTCGGAGATGGTGAATCTGGCATGCTGACCGGTTGGGAAGGGCCGTTCACTTGCCTTTGGAAAGCCGCGGTGGCGGCGGAATTGGAAACTTCTGCAGTGATGCTACTCTGGAATACATCGGACTCTTCTGACGGGATTTTCTTCCTAACAATTCGGGGCTTAGGACGAGCTGAACACAGTTAGTAATAGTGAATCTGAATGTTTAAGCGCGTACCCTTCGGAGGCTCCTGTCGCGAGGCAGCGGCTGAAATTAAAGGGTTAGACATACATAAATATCACGAAGAATGAGAAACATACCTGCATCCACTTCGTTGTCATCGTCTGATGAAGCGAGTGCAACTGCAGTAGCGGGTGGTTTCTTCCATCCGCTAGTGCGGCCGACTCCTTTATTCTGATTCTGCATCTTTGCGGTATGCTTTTTGACCCTTTCATCTACTTTGCGTTTGCGAGTTTTATCATGGGCTGACTCTGCCCCTTGTGCCGATTCTTCTGATAGGGCCATGCGTGGTCTTTTCTCCCTTCGCAGAGCGGAAACTACTGACTCGGCACGTTCTCCCTCTGAGTCGGATATGGCCTCATTAGAAGTCCCAGAATGTTCAACGGCAGCAGTGTTGGCGGTGAGTCGCTTAGGGCCCTTGAGATCTGATTTACCGTTAGCAAACATACGCCGACCACGAGGTTGATGCGATGATAAGGGGGGAGCTTCCTCAACAATGACAGGCGTTATGTTGCCTAATAAATCGGCTGGATAATGTTACTGTGTCGCTCGTAAGTATGGAGCGGCAAGAGTGCTTACCAGTCTCTCGTGCACCCTTGACACGCTTGATGGTCAGAGTGCCCGCTTTGAGTGCACATATTAGCTGTTTCATCTCGCGAAGCTTAAGATCGTTGATTCCTTTGGTTCTGTTGTTCCGACATTCTCCGGGCATTAGCGTTTCAAAAGGGTAGCCTTCCATGACAATGCCAGAGCCTGCCATGAAGGAGAGTAGCGTTTTCCAGGGGAAATTCTTGGGATTCATTTTGGACACATCTGCGCCTGCTGACTCTGACAGCGGCCTTCAGTTCATCCGTAAAACAGACCAAATGGTGAACTCACCAATGGCTTTTGTGAGATACCTCTTCAGAGTCACCGTACAATTAGACTCGTCCGGGGACATTCCAACTTTTTCGGAGGGACCAGCGCCTGTTTCGGGGGCTAATGACTTTGCTTGCGGAGCAGCTTGGGCGTGACGGACTTCGCCATATCCACCTTGGTCGTTCTGTTCTTCATCAGCAAAAGCATCGGAAACTGCCTCCAAAGATGCCAAATGACTACATAAATGTAAGTCTAAATCGCGCAATCAAAGGCCGGAAAACTTACAAAACGTGTGCCTTCAAATGACCAACGATGGTGTCATCGTCCGCTCTACAACGAACCTTCCAAAACTTCAAGTAAGGTTAGGACTGAGTGATGCGTTGACATGATTTGTAGGCTTACATCATCAGCTCCTCGCGTTGTATATGCATGACCAAACGAATTGTCTTCGTTAACAATACTGCCGCAGATCAGCAAGGCACTCTGGAAGCCATACTTTGCAGCCGCCGAGTCCATCTAATATAATGAAATTGAGTGGAGAGCATAAAACAAAACAGAACGACCCCAAAAAGATATATTACGACAACTTACAATGCCGCAAATCTTACGACGAATGCTGTGGAATAACTGTGCACGTTGTGCCAGTGTATGCTCCGAAGTCTTCGTAATTTCTGTGAGCTCAAAAACATCCAGCGTCTCCTTCCAGACGTCTCCCTGATCTGCAATGAAAAATTTGTAGCAGCGGCTTATCACGTTCGGCGTCGCTTTGGCAATCAAATAGATATCAGATGAAGGAAAAATACATGAAAGCGTAAACATACGAGGTTCGTCCGGGCCAACATTGGCTCGTGTGCGTTCGGCTGTTTCATTAGCCTTCCAATAAGTCTGATATTTGTTCCAATAATTAGAGCCGTTTATTATTCGCCCCCGGTCTCGATGCCATGCCTCGGCAACTTGCTGACTTGGCATCATCGTTTCTTCCGCCACCCGCTCGAGAATACGTTCCATCTCTTCGTATCCATTTTCAAGCAGCTGGAGGACTCGATGAGATCTTCGACCATTCATAGGGGTCGATGGCAATGGCCCTGGAAGTGGAGATGAGGGGATTGCTTTCATGGCCAGAATGGGACGAGCGGTGATGGGGGAGTCTTCCATTGATCTGTCGGTGAGATTAGACCCCATGACAGCATTGGAGCCTTGTAGATCTATCCATGAGTCCGACGCAACTTGGAGATCCAGATCGTGAGGGGGCGGGTTCAAGTCAACAAATGGCTCCCTCGACGGAGCCGTGGAGGGAGAGAAAGCCTGTGAAAACTCTGGAGAAAACGCAGGCGGTGGTTCATGGTAACCCGAAGGCGGTACAGGTGAGGGAACAGAGGATGCTCTGGAAGGAGCAGCAGAGGGGGCCAATGGCAGAGAAGGGTCACGAGGAAATATAAATGATGGTTCGTCGAAGGCTGGCGAAGAAAGCGTAGGAACCACGTATGGAGCGGTATTCTGAGAAATTGGGATGGAAGGAGGCCGGGGGAGCTGAGATGAGACAATAGGAGCGGGATTGCCATCGGCTGGAACAGTGAGAGTTTGCGGATTGAGCACTCGAGGCCCAGACGTACCGACCTGAGAAGTCGAAGAGATTGGGGTAGAAGGTCGGCGAGGCTCAGGCGGGATGAAAAGTGACCTTCGCTTGCAGGCGGGGACACCAGAGGTTTTCGCATTCGGTGCATGGGGGCTTAAAGAGCGTGGTGGTGACAGGATGGCAGGAAGCACCTGAGATGTCGTTTGTACGTTGTATTGAGAGTCCGCAGGTCTGCTGGGTGGCTCGGTCGAGTCAGCGTTCTGCTTGTTTCTCATCTGAGCACGACGCCCCTGTGCTCCGCGGACAAGTCCACTGTCCCGAGCAGTGGCCTTGATCCTGGTGCGCAACCGGGTGGGCGTTTGAATGACAGGACTAGGAGAACGGCGACCCCCTCCGATCTGCTCAGAAATGTACTCGTCTGGAGTAAATTTTGACAACATTTCTAGAGAAGGATGTTATTGTTAGTCAGTCACGGTGCGCGAGAGCAGATGGTTTACTGATAACGATGAGTCGTTCCGGTGGAATAGGCGAGGAGGAATGGGGGGTGAGAGGGAGGACATCTCGGAGAGAGACTAGACGCCTTTTATGTAAACTTCGTCTTCAAGATCTGCCTGATTGATATGGTCATATAGGTTGACAAGCGACTCGAGAATCGTCGGATTAAGCTTGAACCGTCATCGAAGGAGGTGGAGTTCTTGAACGTGCTAACAGTGTAGGTGTGCAATGGAGCATCTACAGACTAGATGAGATTCGGAGCCAGTGCCAGCTAGCCAATTATGAGGGGCCAAGTGCACTTTTAATATATGTGCTATACTTCCGGTTGAGCGAGCTATATATTCCATTCAGCGAGCTATATATTCCATTTCAGCGAGCTATACATTCCATTGAGCGAGCTATACTTTCCCCCGAGTGAGCTACATTTCTGTTTAACGAGCTATCCTTTCTTCAGAGCGAGCTACACTTTCTGTCGAGCGAGCTATATTTTCCATCAAGCAAGCTATACTCTGCCGTAGCGCTACACTTAAGGACTTTATCTATGCAATCACCCCCAAAAATGTGTAAATTAGACCAGGATCCTATGAGTGTCCTATGAGTGTCCAAATGCACTTTTAATACGCGCTCTACTTCTGGTTCAGCGAGCTATACATTCCATTGAGCGAGCTATATATTCCATTGGGGTGAGCTATACTTTCCATTGAACGAGCTATATTTTCCACTGAGCGAGCTATACTTTGCGTTGAGTGAGCTATACTTCCGTCGTGGCAAGGCAGGGCCACCGGGGCATCCGGAAAACATCTCTTTGCTTATTTAGATAAGAACAAAAGTACTATAATACAGAGTAAGCTACTGCGCTGCCCATATGCCGGTGAGTGTGGATGGCCGCCTGCTTGTGATGGCTGCGTGCTTGTTGCGTCTTCGCCGTCGCACCGTGACCGCCTCATCGTCGTGGTGATTGCCGTGAGGCGGTGGCGCTGGAGATGAGTCCGGGGGTGGTATGTTGAGGGTAGATCGCCATGGGAGGGTAGTTATCATCTCGCCACCAGATCCAACATAGCTATGCCTGTTGGCCACCGACGGGACACGTAATCTCGCAGACGATGCGTTATTTGACGATGTGCGCGAACGAACTTTGGTGGTTTGAGGGATAGATGGTCCAAAGAAAAGTGATGCAGAACTGGTACTTGCCAAGCGCGTCACAGGTTGGCAAGGAGCGGTATTGGACACGTTAGTCTGTGAGGACGGGGGTAGTCTATTACTGCCAGCAAGTCGTCTCCATGGCGTAGGGTAATCGCCTGCTGACGGTACATCGAGAACAGACATCCGGTTGCGGTTAGCAGATGGAAAGGCGACGGGCGACGGGCTTGGTGTAACCTTGGGGCTGGACATGTTGGGCTATAAGAGACATTTGAGTAGGGCGGACACTAGATCAGAAAGAAGACGCACGTGTGACGAAGCAGGAGGCGACGGTGTTCGATTCATGCTCTCAAGCAACTCGAGCGATACGAGTCTCGAGCGGGCGCATCTCTTCAGGTGAGGTGAGTAAGGGCGAGACGTAGGGAGGGGCGAGGTGCAAGAGGACTGGGATGAACGCGACGAATCGACGATGCGACGACATGTCGCATCGTTGTTTTGTCACGAACAAACCCGGGCCGTAGTGGGGGCATTGGGCAAAGCTTAGAAGTTAGGACGGCTGGGACTTAGACACGAGTAAGTCATCTGAATCACGTATTATCACGTGATGTGATGTTGATATCAGGGCGGCGGCAGATTGGTCATGCAAAGGGGTCGCGAGCCGGAAGGTGAGCCGAGAGGGTAGCGAAGGGGTCGCTTTCCGGAAACCGGCGGACCACCTAAGGGGTCGCCACTCAAGTACTACTCACCACTCATCGTCTCCGTCGTGCATTCCTGGCGTCATTTCTCCCCCCATCTCTCCCATCTCTCCCCCTTACACCATCCTTCGCCCTTCCTTCGGGTTTCCCTTCCCTCTCTCCTCACTTCGCTTGAGGGCGGCAACGACTCGGCAACAATTCGGACTCGGACAATGGTGATGACACGATAACCCTGATAATATGGTTATCGTGCCTTCACCTCCCCTCGGAGTTGCCCACCCTCTTGCCCACCCCTCTCACCCTGCCTTGCCTGACGATGATGACCAGGACAGCACAATAACTGCATCTTTGCAGTTATTGTGCTGTCCTTGTCGCCGCTACTGTTTCTCTTTGCAGTTGTTGCTCCGTTGTCGTTGCTGTCCACGTCAATACCGCTCACCTCGTCGCCTTCACCCCCTTCGCTTACCCATCTCGACCCACCTTTCCTTTCGCTCTCCCCTTCCCTCACCTGACGACGAGGATGACGCGATAACCGCGTCCTTGCGGTTATTATGCCGTCCTCATCGTCATTTGTCCTTGCCGCCTTCGCCTTGCCCTTCTCTCGCCTCTCATATTGCTTAATTTTTACCCATTTAGTCCTCCGTAGTACTCTGTACCGTTACTAATAAATTATATTGCTTTTGCTCGCTCGTCTCGCCCTGCTCTGCTTCGCCTTTCAACCTTAGCGAAAAATTCCCCGGCCGAAGCAGGGGTCGTGGCTGTGCGACCTTTTGGGACCTTTTCATCACGTGCATGCGGAGTCCGAATTATTGGTGTATTGGTGCTGATTGGTCGGATTGGTCGCACCAATCGACCCCTTGGCATGGCGGTGTTCCGGGGAAATCTCTTTATGCTTTTGCCCCCAGGCCGACAAATTTCCCTACACGTCGCCCTCATCGATCATCGATCACCGATCATCCTTCATGAAGTTTCATGCCACCTGGAGTCCTGGACACAACGACGACATCACATCGTCACTGCGGCCTGCACCTCCAGCCTCTGCCTCTCTGCCTTGCCAACTTGCCCTTCCCGTCTCACCACTGTCTGCCCCTTGCTGTCGGCCTTGCCGCCTCACCGTCCCGCCGTCTCGCCACCCACCTCGCCAGCTCACTGCCCCCGGTCGCCGACTCGCCGACTCACTGTCACCCTCACTGTCTCGCCTCCTTGCCCCAGCCTTACCGTCTCCCCCCCCCCCCCCCCCCCCCCCCCCCCCCCCCCCCC
>JBBPMU010000577.1:0-18099 GCA_038090475.1 Wakefieldia striispora | reverse complement strand
CGATAGTATGAACAAGCTGGTAGATAGCGTGCGTGTGCCGGACGTGGTTTAACGATTCGATACTTGTCGCGAAGGACTCGGATGGGGTGTACATCGTCCCGAGCCTTGCGTGTCTGTTGGACGTATTCTGGTGGATACATGTATAGTCCTGTCAAACAAAGTGTATGGACAGAACTCAGTGCCCACGAGTGGACATCTGGTTTAGGGAACGAGTACCGTGCGTAATACTAAAGTTGCATCGATTGTAGGTCTTCTTCAGAGATCCCTCCGATCATTTCCGATAAGTCGAAACTACTGTCGGTGGTAACCTAGCTTGCAAAGAACATCCCACCACGTCACCATCTCGTTATCTATTTATTAAAGGGGCCAGCCCGTGAGAGCCTAGAGGCAGCTCTACCTTCTCATTGGCTAAAGCCACGGCAAGCTGCGACACTAGCAGCATGATATCTGCTCGCTTATCCACAACAGATAGACCATGCAGATTATACGCCAGCGAGCCAAGGAGGTGAGGTCGTCTTCGTATAGTCATAACAGATACCGAAGCGCATGTATGAAAGCCACCGAATGATTGGCAAAAAGTCTTGGTACAAAGACGGTTCGGCCGAACAACGCAAAACAGTTACACGATACGCGATTCAACCTCGTTGCCGCCTAGTAATTTGGAATTCTAGGGTTAAGTGTGTCGACATTAAATAGGGGCATTGTTCTCTGGGAGAGGAAGCAACATAGATGGTGAGTTCTACGAGAGCATTGTGTGACAGCAGCACGTATCGCCCGCTGGGAATTGGGGAGTCGAGGACGTTATCCACTGATCAGAAAACGGCATTCGACGTCATTTTGGAGGCAAGCAGAACGGCAGCCAAGCCCAAACGTGTCCGCATTGAGCGGATACTGCCAAGATCGAGCGCCAGTTGAGGAAGGCTGACAGCTGGCATATATAACATATTATAAACAGCTTAGACACCCCAGCCATATGAAAGAATCTCGTTCCCAGATACAATTGTCTTGCGTACAAGGGGACGGGCCAACTTGGCGTGTAGGCTGTGGGTTTGATACGGTTGATAATCTGATAGAGGGTTGCCCAAGGGAGACTCCGAAACCCTGAATAGTCGATTTTACATAACTTGTACACCGCTTATTGCGACCGACAGTTGCAAGGTCTGCGTAAGAACACTTCATCGTTTCAATGAGCCGACCATTTCCGACTTTCCCTCTTCCGCCACCACAACTGTCGAATGTCTGGTATCGAGAAATGTGCTAATTTCGAGGGGATGCCTCATCTCGAGCCCCTTACAGGGCCGAATAGCGAGGTTAACTCTTTGCGCGATATGCCCGTTGTCACCCCTTTGGCCTCGCCCTCGGTCCCCCCGCCATGTCCAGCCGAAGGGACGTTGAACAAATCCGTTGCGACATCGACACCAAAACAGGGACCCGACAGCAACATGGCCCAGTTCATGAGATGCATCGCACCGCCGTTCAAGCTCAGACTTGTGCTTGAGAACAAGGGCAACGTCGCCCGTGATCATCTAGCGTCTGAGCGAACCTACCTCGCCTATGTACGTACCAGCCTTGCATGTGCTAGTGCGGGCGTCGGTGCGTGTTTCCACACTTCTTTTCTTTCTGTCTCAATGACCCCTTTCGAATATAGCGCTGGTCCAACTGTTTGCATTGAGTGCGTCTAGTGCGTCGTCGCAGGAAAGCGGGTTAAATTTGTCCAAGTATGGAAAGCCCCTCGGTGCTACAATCATTCTATTCGGACTCATCATCCTCATTTTCGGTACGTACATCCACGGTCAGTGCAGCGTTTCACTCAGCCTACATCCTCCCTCTCTCCCACCTTTACAGGTCTCGTGCGCTACTTCACCACACAGTCTGCACTCATCGGAGGCCGCTTTCCCGTGGCTCGAAATTCCATCACTGCGATCGCTTTCGTCCTCGGGATCTTGGTTATCGTCCTGTTTAGCATCCTTCTTGCGGGGAAATAAAGTTGGACGCACATGCATCGCTTCAATCAATTCTATGTGGTCGCACCAGGCAAGCGAGGATTGTTAGAGCCTGGAGGAAACACGTTTTACCAGTCGCCGCTCGTTTGCGTTTCAGTGGCCCATTCCGCTCCCGGTACTGCGTGCCCCGCATACAAGTTGTGCAGAGTATTAGCGGTCATGGGTAGGAGGATAGAAAGCGGAAGGGATAGTAGAGTAGTGGTTTTCGAGGATACAAGATCAAAGTGTATTGATAGTAGTGATGTCATTGTATTTTTAGTCACGTGGAATGTTACTAACAAGAGCACTTCGGTTGAGGCTTGGATCAGTGATTTCCGCAGCATCATGTTCTCCTCACTGATTGAGGCACTCATCCTCTTGTTCAATACGCCTATAGTACCGCCATATTGCAAAGTAAACGTGATGGATATCCCCCTTGTGGACTTTTCCAGAGGACGACGAGTCGGCCCGGATTTGGGCGGACACTTCGACACGACCGGTGGTTTTGTACTCAACGTGAGGTATTTTTATCTTGAATGAAATCCTCATTGAAGATTTTCTGTGGGAAGCAAATCTCGTCAGAAAGTGCCAGGGCAAACACACGTATTCGTGGGAGTACAACACATGGACAACCGAGCAGTCGTCCGGATGATATTCCAGGTGGTTGACTACCCCCGGATTGTCCCTCCCGCCGCTCCCAGGCGGGTGCTAGTCTATATTTTTTCTCGTGCAGTTCTGAGTTTTCATTATACAGACCTCAAAGCCTGAGTGCGGAGCGGACGGTGATACATGTGAAGCTCCCACCCCATTTCTGATGGGGGACCTATCAGATTCAGTATTACGCAGGGATGCTCATGTCTTACACTCCAATGTTTGGTGCGTATCTGATTCAGGATATTCCATTCTTTCTCGTTCACTAAATAGACTTATAAACACATCCGGTAACCAGTCGTAACGAGAATGTGCAACTCTTAGAGAATTCATTTTGTAGGTGCTTATTTTACTTACTTTCGGTGCTTCCTATCATTTACAATGGTGAAGGATTTAGTTGGTCCATAGAACATCACCTCCGGAATCGGATTGCGCCGAGGCTGGTGGATGGGGGGCCAGGATGGCGCAAGCCGCTGATCCGCGGAGCATGAGGATGACATGGGACTTGAACAAATGTTTGGGCTTCGGAATAGCATGTGCGCACACCTCCTTATACGCCATAGTTGCAATGGTTAATTTGACATACTAAGCGATATGCTTATTTAGCTTCGGCAAAGTAAAGGGTAGCGTACATTTGCACGTAAATGCATAACAGGCCAGTGTAAAGGCAACCACTTCACGTCGTCTTTCGTTCTTGAGCACACCAAGCACACCCCGAAAGGCGCTTTTCAAGCAATGCACCTTTCTTCCGTGAGGTACAGGCCTCGACAGGAACGCCGAGCTGATGGTGGTCAATACTGGCGGTGAGGTTGACCATATTGGACGAAGGCATCCTCTTCAACTTTGTCCTCCACCTGCGCAGTGGACAAATGTCATCTTTGAGGCAATTGAGACGAGACCGGAATGGAAGCGAGCAAATCAGCAGATGACGCCGCGTTGGCGGCGAGGAGCGAGTAGTACACCTTTTAGCATATGTGCACAGCGCTGGCAGAAGAGTGTATGACTACTGAAAGATGGCTAATGATGAGGCGGCGAGGTGGCAACCAGGTGCCGTGGGCGATTGACGAGGGGCAAGACGTCACGATTGTCGAGGCGGAAAGCTTTTGTGTTGGGGCAGTTGCTTTAGGCAGTGGTGTGGTCTGGTGTGGTCCAACGCGTCGTGAGTTGTAAATACCCTGTGAAGTTTCATGTACTACTTGGACCGTGACTGAGTGGACGCAATACACCCCCTTCGTCATTGAGAACGATGGATAGTTCTCCGTTCGCAAAGGAAAAGTCGGTGTCGATCACATATTTCCCTGGAGGGTCAAGCATCTACTCGATGTTCACCTCTGATACCGAAGTACGTACTTGGAATTGCAACAAGCTAGACGCTCTTCATCGCATCTTCAATCAACAATAGACTTTTAAGTACGCTGGTGTCCAGAAGCTCGATACCCACGAGGGGTTCGTCGAGGTCAAAGGCTAGGACAAATATCTGAAGCATTCGTGTCAATTCGAGCCATGATTTACTTAGCACGACCGATCAACGACTCAACTGACCATTAATTCCACAGAGCACAGTCACAGGACCCTTGGCATTATCACGGACATGTTTCAGTTTACACAGACGCCGAACTGGGCACGACGGGTCGGGTACCACCTCGGCAACCGCGAGAGGTACGTCTGAGAAGCATGAGTGAATGTAACCGTGCAAGACCGGTCGGACCACTCACCGCGCCTTCGACCACTGTTACGATCGATACTCATTCAACCAGCAGTGAAATAACTACCCCCAGATTCCGTGCTCGACGTCTCCAACGTCACGCACTCTATGCATTCACGTAGTCATTCGGCACGAATTCGTATTTTGGAACCCGTCAGCGGACCTCTTTCATACCAAAACGCTGAGCTGACTCACCCACCCATCGTTATCCAACTGTCAGAAGATAAGTCTCAACCCCGAACAATCACATTGCGGGAATGAAATCCGTGCACCTGCGCCCTTTAGGTCGTCTACATGGATCTCAACCATATACTCACCGTCTGGCTCCCAAAGGATATTGCTGTCCTTGTCGTACGAGCGAATCGAAGTTACGGTCCGGACGCAGCAACGATCAATGATTAGGATAACTCGAACGCCACAGTCGAGACCGCAGAATGTAACGTTTTGGCAGCGAGGTGTCCAATTCAAAATCAGGCATCCATTCCAAGAGATGAGGGCCCATAAGAAGAAGAAAAATTTAATCAAGGTCCCGCCTCGGCTGAGGGTTGATCAGGGCTCCCGAGATGTCATCCATTCACCTCGTCCGAGTATACAAGAGCTTGAGGCCATCTTGATCCGTCCGTAATATCCATCTTGGTTTATCACCGTAAAGTAAACGTCGGCAAGCGTATGACGTCCGTTGACGTTCGGGGTCGCTGCCCGAGATGTAGAAAATGGAATAAATGCACTACCGATATTTCTTCTGCTCTGCGAGACGGCTTTCTCTGCCTCTTCTTGTTCGGACACCTCAAACGTTCGCACGAAAACTTTTGGGAAACTGATTTTCAAAAAGGCAAAGCACCCGTCGGACAGAGGTATGGTAGCGAAATGGAATGGACGTCGTAAATTGCCCAGTGTCCACAACACATGAATACCTCCAGAGCAAAAGGGGGCACTGGAGCCGACACCACAAGTGGGGTAACGAGGATCTGTTCAACATTGAGATCAGCCTGAGGGAGGATTATACTCCTGCCCGGTTTTGAGGTGTAAGAAGGTGTTCCAGTGACTGTAAGAAGGTATGAAAAGATACGGATGGGCCCAGGACAGGTCCTTGGCTACTACAATACCTAGACAGTTTTCAAAAAAAGTCGGAATCGAGATTATCAGTCCAAGTCACTGACCACCGCTTACCGATCACTGTCCAAATACCTATCGGTACATATAACACCATTTAGTATACTCTAAGTAGTACCTATGGCAGAAACCTTGCTTGACGAGACCCACAACACACGCATACTAAGAGGAAGTAACAATATAATTAGGAAGTGGTGAGTTGGTTCCCACGACTATGGCGTTAGAAACCTTGCCATTGTCAAGCAAAGTGATTGATACCAACTCAGTACTGTTGAGCGGCTTTCATGCACCAATTCCGTAGCGCAGCGTTGTGCTCTGGATCACTGAGAAATGTCCAAAGCGATCACCGTTTTCCTAGGGCACAGATCAGCAAGGCGAGTAGCAGCCGACAGATTCACGCATTGGAATACGCAGGTGACGCCTACACATACATTCTGATCATCAACTCATGAAATGGGCGCTTTTTGTTGGCCTTGTTATCACCATCGTCGCCGCTCATTGTCCACCTGTTGGGAACACGCCGCAAGCTCCCGCCTAGGTACATGCAGCCAACAGAACTTCGGGAATGTTGTCAAGACCTTGTCATACAGTTCGCATCCGCCTTACAATCCGTCATACACTATATTATGTCGAGTCCGGCTTTGTATTTCGGCCCTCCGAACGTCCTGCTGCAGGCACCGCCCAAGCACGTTTACTACCGATATCCGGGAATGACTGTCTACCCGATAACAGGACGCTTGGCTTATTTGCGGCTCTATCTTCTTCGCTCTCGGTTACTTCTCTCAATCTTCCGGTGTGTCCTAGCAGCACAGTCCGTCTCGATACCACACGATGTTCTCGTGCTTCTTTAGCGGACAGAATGAGACGCAGGATATGGCGGAAAACTACGATGTCGCCCACGCTTTCAAGTTGCACACAGTGTACTATAAGAAGTGAAGATAGTAGACTCGAGCAGACTCTAACGGATCTCGAAGCGACAGCCTCATACCAGCCAAACTTATTACGGAGGAATCACAGATTGAGGAACCCCTGACCAATGTCGACACCGTCAAGGTATTCTTCTACACCAGGTCCAGCTACTCGGCGATGTTTTCCTTGGTAAACCCCAAACGAACCGTGTACAAAGACTCTCTGGTCCCTTCAACCTTTCTCCTGATTCGGGCCTTCACGCATCCACCTCCGTCATGCCCTCATCTAATTACCGTGCGGAGTGAACGGTGGCGATTTCAAAATCGGCGGTTATTACGCCCCAAACCGATTGTCGAAGGTTTTCGTCGATGGAGACCGATGATGGTATCTTGCGGCAAAAGCCGGACAAGATATGTAATTTGCCAAGGGGCCAAACGGAGGTAGCACAACGAGTTGCGCCACAGCGTCAGGATGGCCCGGAAGACGATTTAGGTTGACGGTAGGCTGCTGCGGACCTAGTATTAGTTGACCATTGTCATGTTGATCAATCTCCCTGAGGCTCTGTGACCTTGCATTCAATCTTCTTCGACAGGCGCAATAATCATCACTGGCATCAATAACTGTGATCACGCAAACTTCCCACAGCCATCTTATCAGGAAGTCTGACATTTTGACTCGCACGACATGTCGGAGTCACTCTCATCCCCGGGCGGCAACCGTTTCACTCGTCGACCCGTGGCTACCAACCTTTTTGCTCATCCTTGCGTCATTTGTGTTACTAACATCGTCACTGGCACTTCTTTTGCTTGATGCCTTCCTAATCTGCAACGTCCGAGTCTCCAGCTTCCATCGAGGCCATCTATCCTCCAGATCAGTACAGTTGCACGAACGTAATAATCCCGAGATAACGCGAGCACATGTTGTTGGCGATTCATTCCTGTGGTTTCGTCCTGCCTTTACTGCTAAGTACTTAGTCCCGTCGGAGATGCCAAAGGGCGGCGCCCGGTCTTCCTTGCTGGAGAAAGCTCAATCTTAGAGAACTCCCAGGCTATATCAAGGGCGCCTAGATATTAATTTCGAATTCAGTGCGACCTTGGGTCAGTGACTGCCCCTTGAAAGTAGGCTCGATTCCACGCTCCTTCTGAAAGGGCTTCGTACATCCTAGCCTTCCCTCTCAAGTTGGGGTGCAACACCGTCACGTCCAGTGGGGCGGGCAAGCCCCATGCTAATCCGTTCAGATCGGCATTCTTCCTGGGCACACGACCACTATCAAAGATCTAGTCCAGGAACCATTTAATAGGGGACGTGTGATTGATTTCACGCGTAGTGAATCACATCAGATGGCGCAATGCGGCGTCAGCACCAGCGTTTTGCTCCGCCTTTGAAGCTAGCAATCGGACGAGCATTCCCGACATTGGCACCATGCCATGGTTCAGGGTTTCCTAAATGTCTGCATGTTGAGTTGTGACGCGGCCTTTTATAGAAAACGGATATTCCCCGGTTCAAGTGGTAGGCCTATCGGAGGGACATACTGTGGTATTGTCACTGTGTGGCGTATCTCTGGCGCTCACTCGTCCTATGGGGGTATCCTAAGTGACTAAAAATCGGCGGAAATTGCATCATTTCATCGGGACACACATGTCAGTGGCACGATGGTACCTAATCAGCAGCCATGTATCCAAGTGTTCAGTCAGGTCTGGTAACGTACGGTTATGTTCGTTTATATCGAGAGACTTCCTGTGCACGAAAAAAGAGTAGGAATGGAGCTGAAGCACGAGCCTGGGATCCTGAGAGGTTGGACAATGGATTTTTCCGGTGTCGCGCTTGCACCAACGGCCGATTGCACACAGCGTGCGAGCCTCTTCTACGAAATAGGACAGCATCTTGCACCCTACAGCTGGACCGGCGAATTAATAGTACAAAACTTAGAAGTTCCCAGCACGCCCAATGAGGTCAGATGCACACTGTGGTCGTGTGACACGAAATTCTAGATCTTCAGCGCGGCTCTTGTCCCTGCGGGTGCTGGCATTCAGCGTACCCCATAGAGAAATGACGCTCACTATTCGCACGGATATTATTCGGTTTCCATTCGGACGAGGGAGTGTGCTGTCCAATCAATGACAGGTCGTGTGACCACATGCAGGGAACGAGGCATAAGCTAGCTCTCTACCGAGGCTCGCCGTACCTATCGCAAGAATCCGATAGCAAGGTTGTACCACAGGTAGTGATCCTGAAAAGAGGAACTCAACAATTGTGCTATTGCTACTTTGTATAAATACCGGCAAACAACGATCTCCAGTATGCCTCCGGTCTCAACAACCTTTCCTTGCACCCGTCTAGACAAATGACCTCCTCGAACAAAGAAAAATCAGCCAATTTCATCAGCCCAGTCATACTGGCGCGCGCCAGAACATTCTTTGCCGTCTTGGGTGGTGTCTATGCCCTCATTATATTACTCCTGACGGTTCCATCCATACAGTCCCAGTGAGCAGGATCGACCGTTTACCCTGGATCAACTAGATAGCTCACACTGGAATCGTCCTGGAAAGTATCATATATATGCATGGCTTGAAACTACCATGGGGAGCACAGTTTGATGCGCCAGAGCTGTATGGCCTAGCGCGTACGTTCTCGATCCTCATTCCCAGGTGTCTCGTTGACGCGTACGTAGCCGGGAAGACCTTTGATTTCAAGATTCATACCCCGGACAACCACACTCTCGGCGCCTGGTTCATTCTCTCGGATGACTACTACCAGTCACTGTCCTTCCCTCCGCCATCCTTCGCAGCAGAATTGCATCTCACGGAAGCACTTCGGTCGCGTCCCACGATGATATTTCTGCACGGAAACACTGCCACTCGTGCTACCCCGGGCCGCGTCCAGTATTATAGCGCCTTTACATCGAGGCTCCAGACCAACGTATTAACCATCGACTATCGTGGCTTTGGCGACAGTCTAGGGTCTCCGAGCGAACGTGGCTTAGCTACGGACGCGCGCGCGGCCTTTGATTGGTTGATTATGAATGGTGCCACCCCAAAGGATATTCTCATCGTGGGTCATAGCCTGGGCACGGCCGTTGCATCATCCCTCGCTGTGTCCCTATCCGAGGAGAGAATCCGATTCAGGGGCCTTGTACTGATGTCTCCGTTCACGTCCATGCATACACTTGTGGATTCCTATAGTGTATTCGGCGTATTCCCTGTCATGGTTCCGTTGACCATGATACCTCGCGCTGCCGGTAAGTAGTGCGCGTGTATGGCTATTAGTCAGATGTTGGAGTTGACCATCTCCCAGAACTCTACAAGACATTCCTTTTGCACAAGTTCGATACCTTGTCCATCATATCCGTGAGCTTATTAATCCCTCGTGCGGCATATTATTGGGTCTGACCATCAAACGTGCGTCACAGAGAGTCAAAGTACCCGTGATGATAGTACACGCGGAAGACGACTTCGATATTTCTCATACCCACTCGGACGCTCTCTTTGATGCACTTTTGGACCCCTTTCTGCCTCCCGTAGACCCTCTTCCACGCGAGCCGGAGTCGTGGACAAAAGAGCAGTGGAAGACGTTCCAAGCACAGACGGTGGTCAAGCGCGAGGCACGCCAAAGCTCGCTGATCCGGACTGATATGCCCCACTTTGGTGTCATGGATACGTTCAGCGCGTCCGGGGAGACGATCGTGCTGTTGAAGACCTTGACGGGGGCTCACAATGAGGTTGGAGCTCTCGAGG
Organism: Wakefieldia striispora; assembly: GCA_038090475.1. NCBI lineage: Eukaryota > Fungi > Basidiomycota > Agaricomycetes > Agaricales > Hymenogastraceae > Wakefieldia > Wakefieldia striispora. The sequence goes on along the minus strand of JBBPMU010000577.1, from coordinate 8,005 downwards.
GAACTCACGATGTCATGCGAAAACTATTTTCGCTGGAGTGACCCCATGGGCTGCGAGCGGTTGCAGTATACCACATCCTAGGATCCGGCGTAAATTTGAAACCTGGCTTACACTGTACCATAGAACCATCAATTCGTGTACTTGTTGTGTTTTGGAGATGAGTAGCCTCAAGTAAATACTGTTGACGTTTGAACTGGAGGTTTCCTGTCAAGATCGTTGCTTGGACTTCATGCATCATGATTGAGCGCATTGAAATCACAGGATCTACCGGGACGTGGCACGTCCCTGTTACGTATGTACATCAACCTAACAACGATGCGCCTTCTACACCTTTCACCAGCATTGACATCTCATCCACGTCCCGCGTAAGGTACTCCCGTTGCCCTAGTAAAAAGCGTTGAAGAAATGAAACACAGGTCGATCATGAAAGGATTCGAATATACGCACATGATATTGATATCCAACACCGTGACCGAATTTGGGAGACTAGCGATGTGCACGACCGTCTGAGCGACGTGCACGGGGTCAAACGTCGGCTCGACCACCCGGCGTCCGTCAGGCTGGAGCGCGCCAAGCGTGTGTCCGGCTGCCATACTGGTGTGTGCATTCCCTACCTCGCATTCAGGTAAGTGTGTACCCATGTCGATGAGTAAGCACGGTCGGTGGCGGCTACGTACCGATATCGATCTGGGTCACGGCAATGTCGAATTTGCGTCCTTCGATGGCGCTAGACTTGGTAAGACCCGACACAGCATGCTTGGAGCATGCGTACGCCGCAGAGTGGGGTCGCGGGACATGCGCAGCAAGCGAGCCGTTGTTGACGATTCTGCCTGTTCCGGAAGCGAGAACGGACGTCAATCAGGAAGGTTTGGGAGACGGAGCGTAAAGCAGGGGTGGTAACAGGCCATCGGGCACATTTCTTACCTCCGGTGGGTGTCTGCGACTTGAAGATCTTGAAAGCCTCGCGGGTGCAGAGGAAGGATGCAACGAGGTTCACGTTGACAACGGACGTGAAGAGGTCAAGCGGCATTTCCTCGATTGGGTGCGCCTTGTCCGACAAACCAGCATTCTTGACACGCAGGTGAGCCCAGAAACGGAACGAGACACTGCCGTTGGGGGATGTAATGGAAATCAGGGACGTACGTTGAATAACAAGTCGAGCCTGCCAAATCGGTTGATTGTTTGCTCAAAGAGACGCTTAACGAACTTTTCGTCGGTGATGTCGCCGTCAATGAGGAGACACTTCTCGGGGTCCGTACATGCGGCCTTCGTCTCTTGCAGCTGTGGCAGGCGTCGCGCCGTCAGCACCAAACTCCACCCTGCAGCCGATAGTGCAATCGCGGTGTGCCTTCCGATGCCTGTGTGGCATATCAGACCGAATGCACCAGAGCTACGTGGGGAATGTACCAGATGAAGCTCCAGTGATGATCGCTACTTTTCCGGTCGACATTGTGTCAATACCTTCACTTTGTAATGGCATTGAAAGATATCTCGACCAATGTCAGGCAGGTGCCACCATAGATAGGGCTGCACTCCGTAATGCCACGACTGCGGAGGACCGCCCCGATACCTCGGTGATCGCACATGACCATCGCTAAGATAGCACATCGAGTGATCACCAACACTTGGGCAGGACTGGCTGGCCGCCAGGTAGCTCGATTCCCAGGTGAGGGTACAATTGAAAAGTTTGTCAGATGTTTTCACAGCTGTCTATAAACCGACACCATCGGGCAGTTTGTAGCACCTGTTGGGAACACTTTCACACAGACACTGTGAATAACTTTTTCGCAGTAAGGAAGTGTAAAATAGATGAAAGTCCCACCCGACGTCCGTCAGCCTCATAACAGGGTCCTTCTTCGAAGGGCTGGCAGACACGAAGTGACATGAATACAACTAACGGTTTACTGTAACTGCGAACCCACATTCTCTGGAATCAAGTTTACAAGAATTGCGAGGCTTGCATGCTTATCACGGTCGCTTGAGAGACTCTCTACATGGTGGGGGCTATGCAGAAAAGAACCCGACGTCAACTTCAATTGTCCGAGTGTGAATACTTACTACGATACTCCTCACTCTCGAATAGGTAGATGACCATCTCCCGAGGTCCGAGTCTTCCGTCATCCGAAGGTTGCTTTACAGTAAATCGATCATAGCGCCCCTACCCCGGAGGTGGTCTAACCAACCAAATCGTCATCAAGGGTAAAAAGTATTCTGACAACTGATGCGATGGGTTCCGAAATAGTAAAGACCACGATTACGCGAGAACCCCGGGTTCGAAGGGTCTGGAATTGGGCAGGAGTCCGAAGTTCCCCGAGCGTGATCAGTTCCAAGATGGTCTTGTTACGCCGGCGCTACTAGTAGCTGGGAACGCCACCAGGCGATAGCTTCAAAATCGCAAGCAATCAGTGCCTTGATTTGTTGTTCGTACTCTACCTTTGTGTAGATTCGGTACCACACCGACTCGGAGCTCCCAACTTCCCATCGCCAATGTCACCTCCCATTACACGTCTCTCCCGGCAAAATACGCGTCCGCGACAACTCGGACGACGAATTGACTCCAAAGAGATGCGGAATCACGTTGCGGGTACGCTTCTCGCCTTCACCATCGTCTCGCCTCACACGGGTCACGCCGTCGGATCCTTCAAGTTGGGTCACCTACTTCTCTGTTCCACTTTCAGAGCAGTTCTCATGACTCGACGATTCTGCCATCCATCTCGCTCTCTCTCGTACCCTCCCCAACGTTCTTAGTTACATCTCTATTGCCACCTACTTTGGCTTATATGACTTTGACGAAGACAATCTCAAGCATATATACTGGTTCTGGAATCTCACCTTTCCTCCAACCGGTGCCCTCTCACCAATGAAGACCCTAATCCATTCCTAATGCCTGCTCTGCCACTACCTCCAAAGGACTGGACGCGCGGTTCCATAGGCTTCGTCATCAGTCCTACTTCGCATCATCCGAAAATCCCCAGAAAACGAAAGCGCGTTCCCGTGTACGGTATCGGCATCGAGGTTGAGATAAACATCGACAAGGGCACGACTAGTGGCATGACTAGAGTCGCGAGGTGGGCTGCGCATACCGACAAGCGACAAGCTCAATTCCGTTCCAAGCTCGAATCTTAGACTAAGGTACTGATTTGTCGCCTCTTTCCATCCCTCCCCAAACTCACTCTTTTCGCGGCACTATTCTGATGTCACCCGACTACCAAACGTACCACTGGCAGATTTGCTTCCGCAAGTTGTTGACAAGGCCCAGCGCCTTCGTCCCTTATTTCCCTCCAACGCTCCTTCTCCACCCAAATTCAGCGCAACCCGCGAATCCCCAATTCCCTTCACTGTTGCGAAGCCCTACTCGGGTGAGCCTTTACCATCAAAGTCTTCCGCCTCCCTCCGTACACAGTCCTCTCGATCCAATCCTCTTGTAGGACTCTTCGCACCCAGGACGCCGGCTCACAAGCGCCTGGACACCGAATCCAGCACGCTTCCCACGATACCCGTCCGTCAGAGTGGCCCAGATCTTCGGATCGCGCCATCGACCACAACCACCTCCGCTATATGAGCGTGTCCGACTTAAACCCTCGGCGTCCAACCTGGTGAAACCCAAGAGTCCCGAAGTCGCAGGCGGCCGGATCACTAGAGAACAGATTCGGAGATGGCTTCATGTATTGACCTTACCAGCAGGTTGTTCTCATCTGCTGTTAGGAGCAACGCGACAGCTTCCACTCGCAAACGCAAAACCCTTCCTAGTAGCAATGTTGTCACTATTGTCATGAAGTCTCCGGCGATGTCGGAGGCATCTGAATCACTAAGGCTGCTTGCGACACTCCGCCCATTCTTCGTCAGATGACGACTTGACTCAGTGGAGAAGAATGGTTCGAGATACCTCCAACCGTGTCGACTTGAGATTCCACGGAGAGTTCCACCTCCCCATGAAATCCCAAGTCCAACAAGACCTTAAGAAAGGCTCCCTCACCTAGCCCTGGACCTAAATCGTAAGTGCCAGATAATTGCTTCCCCCGCATTGCCGAGTGGGTCGAAGAGCGCTGTGAAGAGAGCCGGGACTTCGCGATTAACCGACAGTGCTCTCTTCTACTTACATTCGTGACTACTTGCGATGGTCCCTTTGTAACTTCCTCTTGGATTTATTCTATGCCAGTGATACTCTGTAGGTGGTTCTACGCGAAAAAGACGTAGATACTCAAAGAAGATTGTGAAACGTCAAGTAAGGGTGTGGTACGGAAAGCAATGAATGAAGAGCGGCGCATTGGAACCGAGCGAGACGTGACTGAACTTGAAAGAGGAATGATGATCACATTGCAGCGATATCGAGAGGGTTTTATATACGGGTTCGGGATAAGGGAACTGGGTGCCAGTGCGTGCCAGTGACAAAGTTAAAACACGGGGACAAAAGTCAAAATGCACCAAGTATCGATTGGCGGCAAACTCCAGCACGTCCCGTGCGACAAGGTCCCCCGGAATGCTAACCACGGACCTGAAGGCTGCCACGAATAGCATCGACGCGATCGGTAGTTGAGTGTGATCCTCGGGAGTATACTTACCTCGGCTGCCAACCATTCAACATGGAATAGCACAGCCATCCAGAATTCACCGAGCCAGTTTTCTTTTAGTCACTTGCAATGATCGAGTTTGGATGTTTGAATGCTCACCCGGCGGTGAAGATAGCATGTGTGCGGGCGAAACAGGACATTCGGTACAATGCCTGTTGTCCTTCAAAAGAGAAAGTCCCGAGTCCGATGTTGCCAAGGACCCAAAGGTGAGTAGTAATGTACAGAGGTCTTTCTAGGGTCTACGATCCACATTTTCGCTTCGCTACTTCTATGCTGGCTTCGCGCCACTCCTTACCTCTCCAAAGTACAAGTAATATCATCAATTCTGCCACTACCATCAAGCCGGCCCACAGGGTGTATAGCCCTCCGTCGCCCATAGCGTCCTGCAAGACACACAAGGGCGAAGACACCACAAGGAAGACAACGACAGACCTAAAGTGGCACTGCGACTTCTGCAGCAACAAAGGCAAACAGGCCGCGAAATGAGGCGTTTGCGGCTGCTGCGCTCGACGATCGTCCGACGTTCGCATCCACGATGTACGCTAAGGTACTGGCATATATCCATCTGAGGGGCAAGGGCGCAAAGAGTCAAATGAGGATAAAAGACAGCGTTAACGCGACATACATCGAAAAGAACCCGGAGAGGAAGAGCACAACACAGATCGCAGCGACATCTGCGTGCTCTTGACAGGCCCAGGCGTACCCAATAACGGTGGGCGGGAACCACAACATGACGACCTTGGTGCTCTCCAATCTCATCTGCAACACGATCGTCAACGTTTGTCATTGTTGATTATTGCGCCTCGTTCACCTCCGGGTAGCTGGCCCCTCCATTCGCAACCTTCAGCCGAGCAAGTGTCCTGTCAGACCATCGTCCGCCTAATATGCTACCTAGCATGCTTCCTAGAGAGAAATGTAGTCTGCTGTGAGGGACACCACTCGCTCAGCTGTAATTACGGACCGATTCCATACGCAAGGAGCACCAGTCCAGTCGCCATGACATCATAATCATAATAGAGCGATAATGTTCGTGCACAAGTGTATGAGAGACTGAAACTGAACGCAAACAAAGTCCTGCAAGAATGACCAAAATCAGATTTGTAAAGTCAACTTCGACACTACAGCACTCGCCAGAAGGTATCAGAATACAGATGTTATTCTTTTGGCTCAAAATCCGTAAATATGGAGGGAATGAATTCACGTCCGCGAGCGATAGCTTGACTTCGTTAATAGCGATCGCTGGAACGACGACGGAGTGTGCCTCCGCATCTGCACTGGGCGTCTGCGCTCCAGAATCCATATTTTCTGGCATCTCCCTCGTCAATAGCGCGTTCCTGCTGGGCATTGTCCTCCTTTTGCGCGACCTTGTGTTCCCGTATGTGTTTTTTTAGGGCGTTCTGGTACGTAAGACTCTGTTCTCTCCTGAACGTATCCTTGAACAGGAACAAGAACGCCGGAAGTAGTATGGCTCCATAAATCAAACACGGCGCGCCAACCCAGACCCTGCGTAAGTCCGCCACCTAGGATAGGCCCGACTGAGGGACCGAGGGCTGGTGCGGAGTAGTAAAGGTCCCATCATGACTCCCCGTTGACACGGTTCATAAATGTCGGCGAGGGTTGCAGCGCCAAGCGTGAGGACAGCACTCGCACTGGACGAAGAATAAGCAATAGAATGGAAGAGTATAAATGGAAGAGCCTGCCCAACTGCCTGAATCACTCGCATGCCAATGGCAAGACCTATTGTCTTCGAAACCGCCACGATGCCGAGCCCAAGGTAAAAAGCGCGACGGAAGCCAGGTAGACGAGCTGACAACAGATAACTAATGTTCGCATTACGCCCACAGCAAATGGAACCACAACTTTTCTTCCTTTGATCTCGCTAATGGCCATACGATGGGAATATTGCCCTGAACAAGGATAGGAAGGGACAAGGCCAAACTAATTTCCGACGCAGTTGCATGTAGTTCCTGTTGGATCTGAGCGTTTGCGGCTGGTATTGAGTCTGTCAGAGTGGTGCTCCATCGACGATTCTGAATGTTGACGCTGCTTCCTGAAATCATAGAAGCTCCTGAGATAATAAACAGGATGACACTCTTCACTTGCTTAGTGCCAGCTGCGCTCGCTCACACTGACTGGATTACGGACTGACCCTTCTGGTATTCGACCATGATCGCGGATCATCCTCTACAAAAGCCTGTTCGATGTCACACTTGATGGTGCTAGGAGACGCGTTCTCCTTTTCGGTGAGAGTAGAGTTGACCGCGGCCGCCGTTGTGGTCCGGTTCTCGGGAACCTGGAGCATGAATGCAAAAGCAAGAGTAAAGCTGGTTGGAGGTGTGAGGGACGCCAAATCCTTTAGTTAGGAAACCGGAGCGTTCGGTTCGGTAGTCCACCGCTTCCTAAAAAGTATGTAACGTCAGGTGAACGCTATTTTTGTGCTGTAGTAAGCAGGGTAGTAACTGTAGCTTACAGAGTACTACGCTAGCGCTGAGAGTGTGCGGGAGCAAGATGACATGTAGATGATGATACGAATAGTTGTCATTGAAACAGCACTTTCAGGTGAATAGCATAAGCTACAGTAGCCTCGTTTCGTTGCTTGGCTAGCCTCCACGCCTCCACCCCAATTATTTTGTTTACCTGTTTTCGGAATTGGGCTCGCTAGTGTCTTTGAGTAAGGGCACGTTGTGGCCGTCTGGATGTCTAACGGGTGTTCGTAGACTGTTCTGCATTCTGACTCGGCGGAGTCGCGGACTCGGTTGCTGTGGAGGACCAAGCATGCCCCTCCGGAGCCTTCCAGATCGCTTCGCCCGGACCACCCATCGAGAGCTCGACAGAGCAGTCAACGACGATGTATCCGATGATGTTGATGACGTCGAACATTTATCGCTCTACGACTGTTGTGTCCTTCTCAGCCTCATCATTCGTCACTCCAGGGGAGATCTAGATGCTAAATATACTCAAGTACCGGACGCCAAAATTTTGATCAAGAAACATGCAGAACTAAAAAGCATGTTGGTGTCCGCATGGAAACTCAAATCGTACCGCGAGATTCGAAACCTCGGTACGCATTTACGCATTGGTGTCCGTTGATGTATACCCAATAACGTCACGGTCCGTGGTCGTGCCACCTGGTAGCCATTCTCAAAGCCTCCGCACCGCAACAACACGGATCGACCGCAGGAAATGACTTTCCGGAGGGTCAGTCCACGCCACGCTACATCACTGTCCGTCCCGTGCCACACACTGACCTCCTTGTCCAGACCTACATGAGACATTGTCGGACTCTTTTGCGGCCAAGTACCGTGGTGCAGCGGTCGACGGCTTTTACGAATATCTGACACAAAACGAGAAATTGTTCAGGGAGACAGAGGATCCCAAGTATTATGCCAAGTTTTGCTCCATCGTACAAAGTTCTGGCACTGGAAAATCAAGAA
>JBBPMU010000576.1:0-18100 GCA_038090475.1 Wakefieldia striispora | reverse complement strand
AATGACGCAAATGGAATCGTATCCCTTCAATGGGGGCTGTTACGAACCCTATATTTTATTCCTAAAAAGACGCTATCTTTCACTAACACTTTACAACATTTATTTAGAAAAAACCTTTCTTACGGTGATCCGATTGAAGAAAGCCGTCTACCTGTACTTCGAAGATCACGTGACTCAACGTCACCTGATGTCTATCTTTTGGTACGCTCCTACAACAGTATAATTCCCTTCGTCACGTGATCTGTTGCACGTGACCACTCTGCGGCACTTGCCGATTGCCGTCGGTCGAGACCTTCAGACTTATTCCCGGCGGCATCTCTTTGGGAATACCCCTTTACTTCTTTTGGACATATTGACTCTTTTATCTCTTAGTCATTTCTTTTACGAGAATACCCAATCGTGATCGTATCGGAAGGCACATGCCATAGAGAGCGGTGCAGTTTACTCATCTCTTCTTTGTCACGATATGTGCTCATTGCACAAGAACTTCCTTTTACGATTATCCGGACATGGTACGATTTCTGTATTACTATACTCGGATTCGCACAGCTTGGTCTGTGCACGATCATGTACACTATTTAAGTAGTAGACACATCGACTGGTAACCCCAGTCTTTGCTACTTGGAAATTTATCTCCCAGGTACTTTTCTTTTAGGCGAGACCCCCTTAGGATCTTCTGAGGGGCTACTGGGAAAACCCTCTCATATCATTTACACTCCTAGCCAGAGGATAAACCGGCACTTCTTTCTTTTCGAACAAGGAATACCGCCAGGGGTGAGGACTTCGCCTTTGAGGTTTCGAGTTCAACCTTCGACGTTTCGTCTTGTTTCAGGGGCAGTCCAGTGACAAAGTCTATGGAGAGATCTTCCCACAGCTGTGAAGCTGACTCAAGGGGTAACAGTTTCCCTGCCAGTGCGGTTGACTTTCCCTTCATGAGGGCGCATGCTTGGCAGTGGTCTATATATTTGGCAATATCTTTGGTCATGCCATTCCACATGTAAAATCTAGAGATAAGATGGCTTGTTCTAGCCCTTCCGGCATGTCCTGCTACCAGGGAATCATGGAAAAGTGTTAGTAGTTCTGTTCGGATTGATTGGGGAATAAAAATTTTGAATTTGTCGTTTTTGTATACTTTTTCTTCTTCACAGAAGATGAAGTTCTGTGGAATTTCAGATTCTGTTAGTTTTTCAGTGGCTTTTTGGATCTTTTCAAAAAATGGGGAGATTAAAGTGGTCTCGTGTGTGTTTACCACTTTAATGTCAGTGGTTGGAATTACCACAACGTTTTCATTGTGCTTCTCTACTGTGTCGCCATGATCAGGTCTTTGGGAGAGTGCATCTGCTTGTCCGTTCTGCGTGTCTGGTTTGTAACACATGATGTAGTTGAACTCTTGAAGTAGAGCATGCCATCTTGCTTGTCGTGGCGATAACGTTTGCAGTTTCTTCCAATATTCTAAGTTTTTATGATTGGTCCATATTTCGAAAGTTTCTCAGCCATCAAGGTAGTGTCGCCAGTCTTGTAATGCCCTGATAACTGCCAGAAATTCTTTGTCGTAAATCGGATAGTTCCGTTCTGCTGCATCAAAGGAATGGGAAATAAACACACTTGGTTTCCATATACCATCTTCATCCTTTATAGATAGGACAGCACCAGTAGCTATATCTGAAGCATCTGTTTTGACTTGCATTGGCTTCTTCTGGTTGGGATATGCCAGTAGGGATTCTTTCGTGAAGGCCTCTTTTAGTTTCTTGAATGCTGATTCTTGGTCACTTCCCCATTTGAAGGGGGTATCTTTTTTGGTGAGATTGTTCAATGGTCAAGCTATATGGGTGAAGTTAGGTATGAAACATCTGTAATAGTTACAAAGGCCTAGGAAGCCTTGTACTTGTTTGAGTCTGGAAGGCATAGGCTAGTCCAGTACTCCTGCAACTTTTGATTGTTGCATTTCTACCCCTTCTTGGGATACAACCATCCCAAGGAAATCTACTTTCTTCTGCGAAAAATGGCATTTTTTGGGCTTAATGTATAGGTCGTTTTCTTGAAGCCGTTTGAGTACCTCTTTCACAATCTGTTCATGTTCATGTTGGGTTTTTCCAATAGTGAATACCATGCAATCGTCAATAAAGATAATTACCACCACATACATATTGTTGAAAATGTCGTTCATTATGTTCTGAAAAGTGGAAGGTGAGTTGGTCTTTCCGAAGTACATTACCAAAGGTTCATAGGTGCCCATAGGCATTATGAATGCTGCTTTCCATTCATCTCCTTCTTTTATGCGGATGTTGTTGTATTCCCACCTTAAGTCTATGGTGGTGAATAGGTCTGCGCCTTGGAGTCTGTTGATGAGAGAGGGTATGAGTGGTAATGGATATGCATTTTTTATGGTCCCTTCGTTAAGATAACGATAGTCCATGACTAATCATTTTTTACCATCCTTCTTGGGTATGAAGAATATGGGAGCTGTTTGAGGAGACTTTGAGGGTTGTATGTACCCTTTCTTCAATTCTTTTTGTAGGAAGTTAGCTACTTCCTCCATCTTCGTTTGCGACAGAGGTATCACTTGTCCTTTTTTGGGGATGAAGTCTTCTTTTAATTCAATTGCGTGATCCCACAGCTTGCAGGTGGGGATCCTTTCCAATTCCTTTTCGGAGAAAACGTCTAGAAATTCATGGTAAGTTTTTGGTACCAAACTTTTTATATGTTCTTCTTCTTCTTTCTTGGTCATCGCCCTGGTGAAGAACGTGGGCGGTAATCGCATTCTTGACATTTGTTGACAATATGTTGTACATTGGCTAAACTTGATGTCACCGGTAATCCAGTCTATCTCTGGGTTGTGGCAATTGAGCCAGTCATAACCTATGAACATTGGGTGTGTTCCCAAATTAGTGACGTATGCATCCACAAATTCCAAGTGTCCATTTATTTCTAAGAAAATGTTAACCTTATGAGTGATCTCTCCTATAGAGGAGTTAGATCCATCCGCATTTGAAACCCCAATGGTTGCGGGCAATCGTGTTCCTATTATACCATTAGTTTCACAAAACTTTTTATCGATGAAAGTGTTTGTGGCACCTGAGTCGATCAACGACCTGCAGGACACTGTATACCAGCCTTGAAGTTTCCTGAAGCAAATATTAGTAGTAGGAGAAAGGTGTCCAGAGTGATTAAGAGTAGAACGAATGAAAGTCTGAGGGTTGGATGGGGAAGGCGAAACAAAACGTAAGGTAGGGGTTGAAATTGAAAAATTGTTTTTGTTAGAGAAAATGGAATTAAGCACAGTATATTTTTCTTCTGCTGCCGTGCCCAAGTGGGTCACCATTCCAGAAGTGGAGGAGGAAGCAGATACATGATCTACAGTATCGTGAATGTGAAACTCATCCATAGGGGTATCATAGGAGAAAGTCTCGCTGCCTTCTACGTCAAGTAATGAAAAGAAAAATCGTTCGGAAAAAGATATATTACAAGATGGGGCCAGGCTACCCTCATTCACCCGGACCCTTGTCCTTTTACTGCCTCAGCGGCCCTTGTGTCCATCTCTGCCTTAATGTGGTCCCTCCAGTATGCTTCTGCCTTGTCCATGATGAATGAAGCATTGTGAGCAGCATATCCTACTGCAGGAGGTTGCACTTGAGGCAACGATGGAAAGTTAGTTGCATATCCCTGTGACCAGGGGCCTTGATAAGGGGGATAACCACCCCAATGTTGTTGGTGCGGGGCGCCTCCTTGATATCACACCTGTTTGGGGGCACAACAGTTTCTGGCCAGATGACCAGGCTTACCACAGTTGTAGCACATGAACTGCCCCTGTGGGTGGGCATGTGTTATGATTTCATCATTCTTTTATCGAACTTTTTACTTATCAAACCTTTTCGCTATGCTCCGTTCTCAAGGACAAGCACCAACATGTAATTCGTGTCACGTGACTCTTTCACATGATCACGTGACGTCCCCCTTTTGGTATGCTCCTATATCAGTATAAATTTCCTTCAGTCACGTGATCTGACACACGTGACCACTCCAGCACTTGCTGATTGGCCAATACCTTATCTTCTGATCTTCTTTCGCCATTGGCCCGGCACTCTCCTTTTCTTCCTTTCCCATTGACACATAGATGATGACTCACGATATGCTTCCTTCAGACTTCTATTTCCTCATTTGATTTACCAGACTTCCACCTTATTGGTGATGACCATATTTAGGATTACCTACTTTGGTAGATGGTCTGTGCGCACCACATCACCAGACACTATATAGATAGACAGACTTGCAACTGGAAACCCCAGTCTTATCTACTTGTTCATACTTCCAAGGGTGTGAATTAAGGATAGCTCCATCGTTCTACTTGGAACCCCCTCTACATCATCATTCCACCCCTACACAATTTCCTGCTCAACCTTCTCGCTGCTTTCATCGCCAGTGCGCCCCTCGAACCATCAGCATTAAGTTTCCTCTCCTCTTCTTTTGGTTGTTTGAGTGTCACTGCACAACAGCATGAGGGGGGGAAGGGAGAGGGTGAGGTTGGCTGGCAGCTGGCCTCATGGTGGTGGAAGTTGTTGTTGTGTCAACGACCATTGGGGCACCTCTGCCAGGCTGGGTGCCATAGGATGAACATGTTGGTCAGGGGGGAGCTGGGTATGAGGGAGGACCTTGTGGAGGGCGGTAGTACCAAGGTTTCTGCAGTGGCAGGGCTTTAGCTCGCTGAGGTCCTTGTGGGGGTTGCCCCCTTTCCTCAGCCAGTTTTTCATAGGCCTGACCTACCCACATGTATTCTCTGGACAAGGGTGGGTACCAATGTCCAGTCTTTTTATCCACCTCCAACGTCGAGTGGAGGGAAACCTCTTGATAAATGCAGTAACTCACCGCCGCCTTGAGAAGATGGACTGCTTCTCCATCCGATATCTTGGCCTCTACTGCCAAGACATCAAACTTCTGAAGGAAGTCCACAATTTTACTTGGGCCCTGTTTTAACTCTCTCAGATCCTTGTAAGCTTGATGCATTAACAAGGAAATTTGAAAGAAACCCTTTATTGTCTCCTGGAGGTTGTCCCAGAAGGGGTAAAAGATTGGGTCCTTGCCCAAATACTTTTCCATTTGTTGCTGAGCAAAAGGCTCAGCTGACCCTTCGAATCGCAATAGGACTGCTGTTGTGAGAACGCGGTTGTCTTTAAAGTCTGATGCTTCCACCCAAGCCCATAGCTTGGTCCACCACATTCTGAATCTCTTCTTGTCGCCGTCCCATTTGCCAGGCTCAGTGAGTCTTTTGTAGGAGTCTGTTTCTCCTTTTTCTTCGAGTTGGCAAATGAACTCGCAGGCGAAGATAGATTCATTTGATTCTGGTACTGGTGATGGGGAGTTGGGAGGTTCCAACATGATGGCTTACTGACCTGTCTAGGTGGATCTCTGGGCTTTAATCGTGAGGGGTGTCCCTCGGTGTACTTTCTTTAATGATGTGTGCCCTCTGAGATAGGGTGGGTGCTGAACTGTTTATTGTAAGCGAATCAAACTTTCGTTTGAGGGGCAGGCGGGGCTGGGTAGTGGCATGCGCTAGTGCACATACGAGAAAGACCTAAAAAGCGGGGACCTGCCACTCGACATGTAGTCTTATCTAAGTGATGTGAAGCGTCACTCAAACAAACAAAAGAAGAAACTAGAAGGAGCATGCCAGGTTCTAAGGGTTTCCTGGCAAGGAACGCAGCAACAAGAGATGCTTGAAAGTCATGGAGTGGTGGAATGATGGAGTAGTGGAGGAGTCCAAGTGAGGCGAGGAGAATATCCTTAAATCCTACCCTTGGAAGTAGAATCAAGTAGATAAGACTGGGGAATACCAGTCGCAAAGTCCCTACTTATATAGTGTCTGGCAATTGAGTGTGCACAGACCATGTACTGTAAAAGGAATAACTAAATATGGTCATCACCAATAAGGTGGAAGTCTGGTAAATCGTAAAAGAGAATGTTCATATGATTGGAGCATATCGTGTGTCACCGTCTACGAGTCAATGGGAAGAAGGAGTAAGGAGGTTGCCGGGCCAATGGTGGAAGAAGAGCAGAAGATAAGGTATCGGCCAATCAGCAAGTGCCACAGGTGGTCACGTGTGTCAGATCACATGACAGAATGAAATTTATACTGACATAGGAGAGTACCAAAAGGGGAATGTCACATGATCATGTGTAAGTGTCACGTGACCAGAAATACATGTTGGTGCTTGTCTTCGAGGACTGAGCATATTGAAATGGTTCATTAAGTAAAAAAGTTCGATAAAGAATGATGAAATCATAACACTAGGAAATTGGCATTCCAGCAAGCAAGATGACATGACTGGATATGGAATGATGGTGGTGTTGCAATCCCCAATTGGCATCAACATATGCCATGACTCCTTTGTCTGGATCAGTGACATTGAGACTTATTGGCAAGTGCCTTTGAGATAGTGTATGATGTGTTTTGCAGCCTGCAAGTGTGCATGTTCAGGGTTCTGTAAGAATTGCAATAGAGTTGATGTGGCAAAGGCTAGGTCCAGGCATGTGCCCAGTACAGCCCATGTGAAGGATCCAACCAATTCACAATATGAGAGCTTCTGTGTTACAATATTGTACTTTTCCTTGAACCATGATGCCTTATTCATTCTTCTTTTTACTTTTACAACAGAACACTAAAACCATTCACTACAGGAGCCCTTGAAGCCTCCTGCTAACATGTATTTTGAACCACGTGACTTCATATGACCTATTCACACACTCTTGAGTCAGTATAATTTCCTTCATCATGTGATCTAACCCACGTGACCACTTGTGGCACTTGCTGATTCCTAGAAGATGGGACATTCCATGCCAGAATATAAATTCATTTCAGTCCCTGTGATCTGGCACACAGGTGATGCCTAGGACCATTTGGCTGGTTGGACATCAGACCAACACTTTTACAATATATGGACTATTTGGGACTTATCTTGATTTCCTCCATTATCCTGCAGAGATGACTGACATTCTGGACTTCTCTTTCATTTCTGTTTCTTTCTTCTCAGGAGATTTCCCAATCATGATTGTATCGGAAGGCATGACACACAGTGCAGGACTTTACTCATTGGACATGACTAAAGATACATGACCATCGGGTTGTATGATTTCTGCATTACTATAGATAGTATATGCACAGCATGATCTGTGCATGGTCTCTCCCACTATTTAAGTAGTAGAGGATTCGACTGGAAACCCCAGTCTTATCCATTTGTCTAGTGTGTCCAAGGGCACTAGATTTATGTTCGATTCCCTACTCTTCATAGGCCTCACTTGGATCTCTTCCCCTTCAAATACTACTTCTTTTATTTACTTGACGACTATCAGCACAATTCCCCTATCAAAAAGGGATGTTCTTGCCTTGAGGATGATTAAGAAAGAAGACTCTTGAACTAGGTCTACAAGACTTGGTATATCCTTTAAAAACCTTCACAGTTTACAGTTGACTAGCCTTCAGGGTTAGATTCAACCTTCAATTTCTCCATCTCATTTCATTCTGTGTCTCAGCAGTCTTGGAGATTGTACAGGAGATAGCATGGCACTGGGTTCGAGTGGAGTAGCTATAGGATTGGTACTGGCAAGTCTGAATTGGGTGGCAAGCACATTGACATATCCATCTTGTGACATGGAGAGTGTGTGCACATTTTTGTGTAAGTGATCTTAAATCCAAGTAGCCATTTGATCTTGCTGAGATCAGATATCTTGAATTGTGATCAGAATTTATCCTTGACCCATTCAACCATTTTGATCAAGTCACCTGTGAGCACCATGTCATCAGTCAAAACTGATACTACCAAAGTGACATGTGAGCATTCTTTTGGCTTGTAATGAAATACAGCATGGTCCATCATTGTGCATGTGTATCTGATCTCCAAGAAGAAATCACATAAGGTTTCATACCACTCAAATCCTGATTGCTTTAGTCCATAGAGAGGTTGTTTAAGTTTAAGGACTTTTCCCTTTTGGTCATCATTCAGGCATTCTCATGGCACACACATATAGACATCCTCAGTGAGTGTAGCATTGAGGTATGTATTATTTATGTCAATCTGGTGGATCTCCCATCCTTGACTGGCAGCATTTGCTAGTATGGCATGTATGGATGGCAATTTGGTGACTGCAGCATAAGTCTCATTATAATCAATACCTTCTTGCTGTCAATGTCTGTCAGTGACAAGTTGTACTTTGTATTGAGTGATTTTGCCATTTTTGTCTCATTTAACTTTGAGAATGAAGTGGGAACCAATGATGTTTGCACCAGTGGGCAGATTGACAATATCCCATGTGTTGAGCCTCTCGATTGCTTGTAATTCCTTGTCCATGGCCATGCACCATTTGTCTGTCAGGGCTGGATATCACTTCCTCTACAGATGGAGAGTCATTTGTGTAAGCCTCAACATAAATGGTGGCAGTGGCAACATAGCCCAGTGTGGGATCCTCTAAGTTGAATGGTTCATCTTTGAGTTCCCATGTAGCATTAATGTTATGGATTTTGAGGACACTTGGGAATGCGACTCTGAAATCATTTGGAGACAACTCCTAGGAGAAGAGGACACAGACATGGATACATTTTTCTTTCCTACTCATCATTATGATTGCTCTTGGTTTGATCTTTCTTCCACAGCATATAGAGACCTTACTTAGGAGATCATTGATGTAGGTCAACATGATCTTCTCATTCATGACTTCTGATCTTCACACAGGAATGCCACCATTTCCCACATTTATGGATGCCCCCAGACTTCTGACTTGTTTCTACTAGGAAGTCCCATTTATTCATTTTCCTTTTTATATCACATAGAACTCTGCTTCTTCTTTTTGGACATGGGACTCTGCATTTCCTTTTATGTGTACATTTCCTTTTACACATACTTTGTTGATCCCCTTTTACAATACATGTGATGCAATGTGTCTTGTTGATTTCCTTATATACATCATCCCTTTATGGTAACCTCTATAGTATATAAAGAGCTCTCCTGTCATAGTTAGCTCCTCAGCTAATTCTATGCATTTCTGCCTGCAAAGTCTTCACTCCTGAAGAAGGTCACTCAACTTACCTCTTGCACTAAGCCCTTCCAGTTCTCCATCTCTTGTGCTTACTAGGACTTCTCCCTTGTAGGCAATAGTCAATACTCTGCTCCAGGACCACATCAGCTCCTTGAGTACAAAGGGTTACTGAGTGAAGTCTTTGTTCCACACATGCATAACAATTAATGCATTCCTAACAATCAAATGTAGATTGAGTATAGTAGCCAGGTGGGAAAACAATGCCACAAGTTTTACATACTAGTTCTGGACTCAGAGCTGGATTAGGCTGGATAGGATGCTGGACAGGAGGGTTTGGATTTGAAGGTGCAATGATGGCACTCAGAGTTGATATAGTAGGACAATGAGGGAAAGGAATGGTTGATGGTGCTGTATTGACTGGTTTGAGTGTCCTGGAAGTGACATGCTGAATGACATCATCACAGTCCCCCTTGAGCTGCACATCATTGGAGGTATCAGCTAGTGGGGTATCAGGGGTGAATATGACATTCTGTTCAATTGAAATGCACTGAGTGTCAGGCCAGTAGATATGGTAGGCCTTGCTCTGCATGTCATATCCCAGGAATTTTCTTGCCTTAGCATGCTCATTGAGCTTTCCTACATTCTCATCCTTGACATATGCCATGCATCCAAAATGACTCAGATGGAGATTGGATAGGTTGGGCTTAGTCCTGTTTACAGTACCTATGGGTGGAGTCATGTTTGGATAAGGTACTGAAGCTAAACCTAAAATAAGCAAGTCTGAAGTGAAACAAGATGGATATAATTTATATCTGAGGGTGTGCACCAAGTCCAATGTACATCAGCAAACCATCCCTCCCTCTGGCCAGTGCTGGACAGTACTGGACAGTTTTCTCAAGCAAGGTACCTAACTGGCCAGAGCTGTCAAAAAAATGTCAAAAAAATCCTGCCTATAAACTGGTCTCAAAAATTTTACCATACATTTTTATCATCAAACATATGTCTTTGGTACATTGGCCCTGATCATTTTACTCAACTGACTCATGTGGTGTGCAAAGAAATATTGTGGGAAAAAGGCTATTTTGCTGATGAACAGTTCCATTCTGCACAGAACACCTTGACTGCTTCATTGTCAAAGTGTCAACCCCTATCTGTCATGAAGGTTTCTGGTGCTGCATAGTTCTGGAAAATTGAGTGGAGGCTGTCTCAGTTATCTTTGCTGTGTTAGAAATACTAAGTAAAAGGGCAGGATGTGCCCACTACAGGAATAAGTAAAATAGTAAACATGTAAATGTCAAGGACTCACCTCAGCCACTGCCCAAGGAGGTAGCAAATGACTGAGGAACAAGATGGAGAAGGTTTGAATGTATACCTATGAGTGAAGCTATGCTTGGATAAGATATAAGTAAACCTTGAGTCTGAAATAAGCAAGTCCAAATGCAAATGAAGTGAGTGAAGTAGGTCTGATGCATGTGCATCAACTCTGAGGACATCTGAGTCTGAGTGGACTAAGCAGAGTTGGATAGGAGTTATTGGAGGACAGCAGAGCTCTCAGTTTTGACATGCTGTGCCTGCCATTTTGAACTTGGTGACCCATATGTGTTGGAAGAATGTGTCTAGGAAGAGGCCTAATGTATAGAAGCCCCCTTTTCCTGTAGGCATGGAGAGGTATGTAGTCTCCTACAAGTAGCTTGAATGGGTGTCAACATGTGATGGGCTGTAGAAGGGCATTCAAGTGTGTGGGTCCGAAGTTCTTGCACTGTGCACAGTCTCAGATTGTGCTCATGATTGACTGGTCAAGTTGGGGGCTGTATATTTGGTCTGTAAGTGTGATCTTCATGGCATTTTGGCCCCAATGCCCCCTTTGTGCATGTTGGGTGGTTGCTAGTGCTTTTGCTTCCTCTTTCAAAATGCACTCTACTCTGGAGCATGGGCAGATGCTAGTTCCACCCTTCAGCCTCCAGAGCTTTGTCAAAACCAAAACTTCTGAACTCCTCTGTGCACTCCTATGCAAGTCCAAGACCTAGACACATCAGACTTGGTGTGCACCCTTGGATATAAATTATATCCATCTTGTTTCGCTTTGGACTCACTTATTTTAGGTTTAGCTTCAGTACCTTATCCAAACATGACTCCACCCATAGGTATATAGTGTTTTAAAGTCCAGTTAAGGACTTGCAGAAAGACTGCAGACCTGACTGGACCACAACCATTTTGAACTGGACTGTGGTTGCTGGTTGCAGTGCTTTACAAAATGTTGCAGTTGTGGTCTCAGTGTTGATCACCAGACATGAAAACTGGTTGCAAACCAGTTTCAACTGGTCTTTGTGGAACCAGTTCATTGAAAAGCAATGCATACATGTTGAAAGAGGTCTACAGGCTAACTACTTCATTGGTGTCAATATCCCACTCAGCAAGTTCTTCATCCCTCATCAGAAGCTCTTGATACTCAAACATATCCACCTCATAGACACATGATGTGTTGGCACCAGCATTGTCAACCATACCTTTCTTCCAGTGGTGCTTCAGAATCTGTAGTTGTTTGAACTTGTTTGGTCTGAGACAAGATTGCTGATCTGTTGCAATCTCCACACCTGCAGAGAATAGCCATTCACAGGGCACAGACATGGCTGGAATTGCACAGACATCCTTTGCAATACATGCAAGGGTTGGGTACAACTTGGAATGTGTCTAATTGGGCATGAGCAAGTAATACATGAGCTTGTGAGGGAGCACACACCACCCACCATGCAATAATATCCATATCCTTTGAGACATCAGAGAGGAGCTTGGTGAGATAATGGTGAAGTTCTTCTTTCCACTCACTATTGCTTGAACCCATTGACTTTTCAAGCAGCTTGCAGTGGTGGCAGTCATATTCAGATTTGAGAGCTTCTTGGTTTTGTTGCTTAGTGAGGGACACTGGCAGTGATCATTGTCATTGTTGGACTTGTTCCAATACTGCTCCTATTACAAAGCCCCATATTTTATCCTTGGAAGATGCTATATTTTCTAACACTTTTCAAACTTTACTTAGGACTCTACCTTTTTTTGTGGCAATCCTCAAAGAAAGCCGTCTATATGTACTTCACTGATCACGTGACTTGAAGTCACCTGATGTCTCTCTTCTGGTACGCTCCTACAACAGTACAGTATAATTTCCTTCATCATGTGATCTGTTGCACATGACCACTTTGCGGCACTTGCCAATTGGCCATCGTTGATCCTTCAGACTTCTTCCCAGTGGCCATCTCTTTGGGAATAACCCCTTTTTGAGCTCATTGACTTTCTCATGAGATTCGGAGATCTTCTATCTCCATGGACATGTGTTTCCCTTTCACCTTTTCATCTCCATTTCTTCTCTTCTCTTTAGTGAATGGTGGAAGACCCTCAGATAGGATACCAGTCTGTTGATACTATTTCTTCGATCTCTCATTGGACATTTCCTAGACTGGACGATTACATACACAGTATCGCCAGACACTATTTAGTGGACAATGTACAGACTGGAATCCCCAGTCTTAGCTACTTGGAATAATATCGCCCAGGTGTTGTTCTTCTAGGCTGGACCCCCTTGAGATATTCTGAGGGGCTACTGGGTAAACCTCCTAATCATCTACACTCTCAGCCAGAGGATAAACAGCACTTTTTCTTTTACACTCAATGATACCCCGTTGGAGGGAAGACTTCACCTTTGAGGTTTGAGGTTCAACCTTCAACGATTCCGTCTCGTTTCAGCTCCATGGTCTTCTCAATGACTTGTAGCACTTCATCATGCCAGTCCCTGGCATTGGGGTTCCCAGCTGCATGCTCTCATTTCTGCTCCACTGCCCCTCCCCATGCCATTTCAATGTATGTGAGCTTGTAGTATGGATGTAGCACTGACACACTGTCAATTATGTGGTGTAGTAAAGTATGTACCAAGTGTGAGAATTAGTGTTGTCTCAGCTCAGCTTCTGGCTTTTCTCAGCTTTCTCACAGCTTTTTGAATGTAGCATATTCATTTCTTCATAAAAATGTAAAGTGTCTGTTACGTGGGTGCGGAACAAAGACTTCACTCGAGATCCTTTCGTACTCATAGTGTCTGCAATGACTAGGAGTAGAGTATATGGCTATCGCTCGTAAGAGAGAAGCCCGTTAGCGACAGAGACAGAAAGCTGGAAGGGCTTAGCACAGGAGCAAGTCAAGCGACCTTCTTCAGGAGCAAAGACTTTGCAGGCAGAAGTGCATAGAATTAGCTGAAAAGCTATTCTACTACAGCGGCAGGTATTTATACTACAAGGTACAAATAAAGGAAAATAGACGTATAAGGGAATCAATGAGACGTGTCGTGTCGCGTGTATCATAAAAGGGAATCAACGAAGAACACGAAAAAGGAAACGTACATGTAAAAGGAAATATGGAGTCCCGTGTCCAAGAAGGGAAATCGGAGGTCCGTCTCCAAAAGAGGATGTGGAGAGCTGCTAAGTATAAAAGGAAAAAGGAACAAATGGACTTCCCAGTAGAAGTGAGTCAGAAGTCCGGGGGCATCCGTAAACGTGGGAAACGGCGGTGTTCCCGTGCGAAGTCTGAAGGTAACCTAGAAGTCATGGTACAGAGGGTCGTATTGACTGCTGTTGATGATCTCCCAAGTGAGGTCTCTATACGCCGTGGAAGAAAGGTCAAACCAGTAGCGATCATAAGAATGAGTAGGAAAGAAAAACGTATCCATGTCCGTCTCTTCTTCACCATAGAGCTGTCTCCAAATGATTTCGACATCTCGCTCCCAAGTATCTTCGAAATCCGTAACAGTGTCAGTAGATGAATCATAGCCTGTATTTATATCTACCACCTGCAAAAAGAATTTTACAATTTGATTCAGCCAATAGGTCACAATATTGCATATAATTGAGTTATGTTAGTGTTGGCTTTAGTGTTGCCTCAGTTTGAAGCTGGCATTTTTTATCTCACCCATTTTATTATCAATTGCTATTGTATCAAGATCAATGAGTAGCCTTTAGTGGTAGTTATCACTCCTTAAACATTTGTAGAGATTGCTCCAGTCACTCTTGAGTTATGTCATTAAGCTATTCTACAGCTTGAACAAAGCCAACACTAACATAACTCAATTATATGCAATATTGTTACCTATTGGCTGAATCAAATTGCAAAATTCTTTTTGCAGGTGGTAGATATAAATACAGGCTATGATTCATCTACTGACACTTTATATTTTTATGAAGAAATGAATATGCTACATTCAAAAAGCTGTGAGAAAGCTGAGAAAAGCCAGAAGCTGAGCTGAGGCAACACTAGTTGGCTTGGCTTTGTTCAAGCTGTAGAACAGCTTAATGACATAACTCAAGAGTGACTGGAGCAATCTCTACAAATGTTTCAGGAGTGATAACTACCACTAAAGGCTACACATTGACCTTGATACAATAGCAATAGACATTAAAATGGGTGAGATAAAAAATGCCAGCTTCAAGCTGAGGCAACACTAGCAAGAATATAGACATGTTTTTCATTGAACTTATTGTAGTACTTGCAAATCTTCTTGAGAGCATGATCAAGTGCATCCTTGTACAGGGTGTACTTTGGTAGGTCACATTTTGTTATGATTCCATCATTCTTTATCGAACTTTTTACTTGATGAACCATTTCACTATGCTCAGTCCTCGAAGATGAGCACCAACATGTATTTCATGTCACGTGACTCTTTCACATGATCACGTGATGTTCCTCTTTTGGTACGCTCCTATGTCAGTATAAACTTCCTTCAGTCACGTGATCTGACACACGTGACCACTCACAGCACTTGCCAATTGGCCAATACTTTATCTTCTGCTCTTCTTATGCCATTGGCCTGGCATTCTCCTTATCTTCCTTTTCCCATTGACACATAGATGATGACTCAAGATATGCATTGACCATACAAACATTTCCTTTCTCGATTACTCAGACTTCCACCATATCAGTGATGACCTTATTTAGTTATTCCTTTTACAATAGTTGGTCTGTGCACACTCAATCACCAGACACTATATAGGTAGACAGGATTGTGACTGGACTCCCCAGTCTTATCTACTTGTTCATACTTCCAAGGGTGTGAATTAAGGATATTCTCCTTGCCTCACTTGGACTCTACCACCATTCCTCCCTTACACGATTTCCATCTTGCACTCCTCGCTGGTTTCCTCTCAGGTGCTCCCCTTGAGCCCGCCGCCTTAAGTCTTCTTTCTTCTTCTTTTGGTTGTTTAAGCGTTGCTGTGCAACACATTTAGTCTCCCATGCTGTTTGTAATTCCTCAAAGGTGGGGATGGCATGCCAAAGAGCTGGCTGACTGTCATACAAGAATAAGTGTTGAATGCTATTGGTGTCAGAGATGATAGTCCATGTGTCATTGACATGTTCCCAGTTGGCAGGCAGGATTGTGAATGCCATCCATGGGATATTCTTGACTTGATGGCCTGGATGTCAAATAGATGTGATGGGACCAAATAACTGATCAGCTGAAGAGATAAATAGATTTATGGCCTACAGTCAATGTTGGTAAACACACTCAAAAAGAGATGGAGAACTTATGTACTGTCTGAAGATCATATGACTGTGCTAACATGCCATCTGCTGTTCCCCAACATACATTACTATGGAGTGGTATCTTCAAAGCAGTTGGCACTCCACACTCCTTCTGTAGATGCTCAAAATAAGCAATATGTTGCCCAGATACTTGAATTTTGATGACTATTGTGCGAATGGCGGCGATAATGTTGAGTGAATTCCCAAGAACTTGATTTTCAGGTAGGGTGGGGTTTGTTATGAAAACAGAACTTTTTCCTTGAACTGTGATGCTTTACTTATTCCTTCTCCTTTTCTTTAGACATTATGTAACCCTTTGCTACAGAGCATCCTTGAAGACCTCTACTAACATGTACTTCAAACCACATGACTCCACGTGACTTATTGGTATGTTCCTACCTCAGTATAATTTCCTTCATCACATGATCTGAGGCACATGACCACTCGCGGTACTTACTGATTCCTGGAAGATGGGACATTCCTATGCCAGTATACAATTCCTTTCAGTCCATGTGATCTGGCACACATGTGATGCCTTTCAGCCAACTTAGGCCAGATGGACATTGGACCATTGTTTATTGGACTTACATTTGGGGCTTATCTTTTGACCATTATCCCACAGATACATTGGACATGTTTTGGACTTCTCATTTCATTTCTGTTTCTTGACTCTCAC
The DNA here is from genome assembly GCA_038090475.1 of Wakefieldia striispora. Lineage (NCBI taxonomy): Eukaryota > Fungi > Basidiomycota > Agaricomycetes > Agaricales > Hymenogastraceae > Wakefieldia > Wakefieldia striispora. Next base: position 1,842 of record JBBPMU010000576.1, on the reverse strand, counting down.
CAGATTCCTGATTGTGACCATATCAGAAGGCACGCTGTGATCATGCAGTGCAGATTTGTCATTTCCTTTTACTCATGATACGTTTCCATCAGACAGACATTACTATATTCAGATTACCAGGTCTGAGACCTGACGGACATTTACTATACTTAGGAATTCCTTCTACTGAAGATGGTCTGTGTGCACTCATCACCAGACACTATTTAAGTAGTAGAGGATTTGACTGGAAACCCCAGTCTTATCCATTTGATCAGTACTTCCAAGGGTATTGATTTTAGGTTCGATTCCCTACTCTACATAGGCTTACTTGTATTTCCCTACTTCATCAATTTATCTTCCTTTACCTCTACTCTCAAACAACTACAAAAAGATGATTCCCCTATCAATAAAGGGAAGTTCTCACCTTGAGGACTTTGAAGAAATATAAATGTACTGACAACTAGCCATCTGAGCTAGATTCAACCTTCAATCTTCCTATCTTGTTTCAGGGTTGAATTCCCAAATAGTGGTAGTAGTTTCAACATGGGCAATCTTGGTGAGGACACCCATGAAGTCAGTGATTGCAAGGTTGATGACATGGGCAAGACAGGGTAGGTGGTGCTGGTCAGTAGTGAAGGAATAGGTGATAAATTGCTGTGTCTGGAGAGTGGTTTCAATGTAGTTGCGTGTCATGTTGTTGTTGCTAGTGTTGTCCACCATTACACAAAAAAGCTAACAATATTCAATTTCATCAGTATAGAAATATGTAAATGAAAGCTAATGAACTGACCTTCATATTCTTAGTATCAACTATACCAGCCTGTTTGCATAAGGTGATGAAGTACCAGCCAAGGTTTGGCCCATTGTGTGCTCCAACAATGCCTTTGAAGGCAATGACAACCTGGCACAGTGACCATGATGTATTGTCTGTGTCCTCGATCCAGTGGGCAGTAATGCCCATGAACACTACTTTTGTCTGGTCAACTGACCAGAGATCCATGGTGGTGGAAACATGTGCAGTAGTTGGGGTCTAGGTTTAGAATCAGAAATTTTAATAAAAGAAAAGATGTTGGAACCTACCTGGATTTGATCTCTGAGTGTGACTAGAAACTTGACAAATACAGTACATTGTGGATGTAGTTGGAAATGTCATGAGTTGACAGGAGGTCAGTGGTGACCATTTTCAGACACATCAATACTAGGCAATTTCTAAATGCCAGCTTACTTGCCACTAGCAATGTTACGGATTTCAAAGATACCTGGGAACGCGATGTCGAAATCATCTGGAGACAACTCCTTGGTGAAGAAGACACGGACATGGATACGTTTTTCCTTCCTACTCATTCCTATGATCGCTACTGGTTTGACCTTTCTTCAATGGCATATAGAGACCTCACTTGGGAGATCATTGATAGTGGTCAATATGACCCACTATTCCATGACTTCTAGGTTATCTTTCAGACTTTGCACGGAAACACCACTGTTTCCCACATTTACGGATGCCCCCGGACTTCTGACTCGTTTCTACTGGGAAGTCCCATTTATCTCTTTTCCATTTTTACTTAGTGGCTCTCCGCATTCTCCTTTTGGACACGGGACTCCGATTCCTTTCTTGGACACGGCTCTCTGCATTTCCTTTTATGCATACATTTCCTTTTATGCATTGTCCATTGATTCCCTTTTACGATACATGTGACGTGACGCGTCTTGTTGATTTCCTTTCTTGTTTATTTTCCTCTATTTGTACCTTGTAGTATAAATACCCACCGCTGTAGTAGAATAGCTCTTCAGCTAATTCTATGCACTTCTGCCTGCAAAGTCTTCGCTCCTGAAGAAGGTCGCTCGACTTACCTCCTGTGCTAA
>JBBPMU010000575.1:0-18118 GCA_038090475.1 Wakefieldia striispora | reverse complement strand
GGAAATTTTAAGGGAATGATAATCTAGGATAATTGTAGATAATGGATTATATGGAATTATAATCCATTATATACCCCCCTTTGAGGATTATATAGGATTATAATCTCTTCAAAATTTCCCTGATGCTGGGCATGGGGAGTAGTAGGGGGAAGCGGGCACAGTTGGCTGGCGGCTGGCTGTGCGGGGGCATTAGTTGTCGTCGCATCGACGACCATGGGAGCACCTCTGCCAGGCTGGGTGCCATAGGATGAGTATCACGGGGGGTAGGGAGTGTTTCCTTGTGGGGGGCGGTAATACCAGGGCTTTGGGGGTGTGGGTGGTGGTTTCGCTCGCTGAGGACCTTGTGAGGGTTGACCCCTCTCTTCAGCAAGTTTTTTGAATATCTGCCCCACCTTCATGTATTCTCTGGACAATGGGGGGTACCAATGTCCAGTCTTTTTGTCAGCCTCCAACGACGAGTGTAGGGAGACTTCCTGATATATGTGGTAGTTTACCACCGCTTTTAGGAGATGGACTGCTTCTCCATCCAATATCTCAGCCTCGACTGAAACGAGATTGACTAATTGAAGGTTGAATCGTAACCCTAACCCTAAGGTTCAGGTCATATCATGTTTTTCTCTTTAAGTCCTTGAGGCAAGAACTTCCCTTTGTCGATAGGGGAATCGTCTTCAGAGTTCGAGCGAATAAGAAGGGAAAAGCAATGGATTGAGAATAGAGAAATGGTGGGAGTGTCTCAAGTACCCAATGAATGGGGAGTAAACCTAAAACCAAAGTCCTTGGGGAACTAGGGTCAAATGGATAAGACTGGAGTTACCAGTCAAATCCTCTAACTACTTATAGTGTACAAGTCCATGCACAGACCAAGCTGTGCGTAACCATCTATAGTAAGAGTACATGTTATGCTCCGACGGGAGCATATCCTGAGTCATCGTCTATGAGTAAGAGAGAGATAAGAAGGGAAACGTACACAGCTCTCCGTGGCATGTGTCTTCCAATATGGTCACAATCAGAGAATCTCCTGAGAAGAAAGACGGAAATGAAAGAAAAGTCCAAAACATTGTCCAAGGTATCTGTGGGGTAATGGTCAAAAGATAAGCCCCAAGTAAGTCTGATGGAATCTCTGGTCCAATGTCCGGCTGGCCTAAGTAGGCCAAAACTTGTCACACATGTGGCAGATCACGTGGACTGAAAGGAATTTATATCCTGCCATAGAAAGTCCCGTCTGTCAGGAATCAGCAAATGCCGCTAAGTGATCACGTGATGAAGGAAATTATACTGGGGCAGGAGCATACCAAAAGGTCACGTGAGGTCACATGGTTTGAAGTACATGTTAGCAGGGGTCTTCAAGGATGCCCTGTAGCGATTCGTGAAAGTGTCTGTCAAAAGTAAAAGAGAAAGAATAAGTAAAGCATCATTGATCAAGGATAAAGTATGGGTTCATAACATCAACGGCCAAGACGTCGAACTTCTGAAGGAAGTCTGCAATGTGAGAGGTTCCTTGTTTCAGTTCCCTTAAATCCTTATATGCTTGGTGTGTCAGCATAGAAATCTGAAAGAAACCTTTTATTGTTTCCTGGAGGTCATCCCAGGAAGGGTAAAGATGGGGTCCTTCCCCAAGTACTTCTCTAGCTGCTGCTGAGCAAAGGGCTCAGCAGACCCTTTGAAGCAGAGTAGGACTGCTGTTGTCAGGACTCGGTTGTCCTTGAATTCTGAGGCCTCAACCCAGGCTCTCAGCTTTGTCCACCACATTCTGAACTTCTTTTTGTTGCCATCCCATTTGCTGGGCTCAGCAAGTCTCTTGTAGGAGTCTTTCTCTCCTTTTTCTTCTAACTGTCAGATGAACTCCTGAGCGAAGATGGACTCGTTCAACTTGGGGGCAGGTTCTGGGATAGTGGAGGTGGAGGGGCCCAACATTTGAGGAGGCAGGTAGTCGACTGGCGAACAGAAAGGTTCCTCCTGGATGGAGGGTGAGGAGGATCTGGATGCAGAGGGAGAGGGGGAGTCAGGGGGTTCCAACATGATGGCTTACTGATCTGACTATGTGGACCTCTGGGCCTTGATTGTGAGGGGTGTCCCTTGGATAACTTTTTTAAGTGACGACTTCCCTCTTAGGTATGGGTGGGTGCTGAATTGTTTGTTGAAGGCAAATTGTACTTTCATACAAGGGGCAGGCAGGGCTGGATAACAGCGTGCGCTGGCACACATACGAGGGGTGTTTAGGAACTGCGGGCCTGCCACTCGTCGTTTAGTCTTATCTAAGTGAAGCAAAGCATCACTCAAACAACCAAAGATAGAGGTCAAAAGAACCAGCGCGCCAGGTTCCAGGTAGTGTTGCCACAACTCAACTTGACTCGACTTGACCCAGCCAGTGCTGACTAAGTGAGTGACTTGACTTCATGTAACGCAACTTCACGTAAATCCCGACTCCACCCGGTTCGGCTAGTCAATGCCGCCAACTCATGTCGTTTGTCAAGTCAGATAAGTCCCAAGTTGAAACATGAGTAAAAAACGAATCACGAGACCCTACAATAGTCTAGTACAATACATGTACAATACACTGTGAACGAGTACAATGAAAAAAAAAGATGCAGGACAACCATTGGTCTGTCACAAGGTACAAAAACACATATTTTACTGTCGTCCACACGGACCGTGCCCAGGTGTTTGCACCGCTAATAGTGGTACGATCTTGCGTGAACGAAGACTGTAAAGTAAACATAGTTAGCAATTGCAAAAATGAATGAATACAAACGGTTGACTTACATTCATAGCATGCCAGGTTGACCAGTCGACTGGCCTCCTTTGTCAACGTCAGTACCATTTCCTGCATGTGAGGGCTGCAAGGCTGCAACCAGAATAGTCCCTGTTTCCTTCATGGCAAGGGATAGGGTTGATGTTGCAGGAAAGAGGATGGCACAAAGGTAGTTGTAATCCGGTTTCTGTGTAAATGTGAGGTCGTGGGAATACGACAGAATCGTTAGTAGTTCTCCTGGCATCTCGGGATGGTTCTCTGCATCAAATGCTTCTTTTGCTGCATGAATGGTTGAGTGTGATGACTTTGATGAACGATTTTGACCATTTGTCACAACAATTGGTAGGTTCAACCAGGGCAAGGACCCGCCACATAGAAATAATAGGGTGTAGGCCAATGCCTCGAGATCATCCCTCCTACTCAGCTCCAATCCAAGGTGACTGTTCAAGGAAGCAAATGCTGGCGTACCGACAAATTTGCCCTCACTCACTGTTGACCCGGGAGAAATATGTTACGCGAGTGCGGAACAAAGACTTCACTCGAGATCCTTTCGTACTCGTAGTGTCGGTGATGACTAGGAGCAGAGTATATGGCTATTGCTCGTGAGAGAGAAGCCCATTAGCGACAGAGACAGAGAGCTGGAAGGGCTTAGCGCAGGAGGTAAGTCGAGCGACCTTCTTCAGGAGCGAAGACTTTGCAGGCAGAAGTGCGTAGAATTAGCTGAAGAGCTATTCTACTACAGTGGCGGGTATTTATACTACTGAGTACAAATAAAGGAAAATAAACAGATAAGGGAATCAACAAGACGCATCGCGTCGCGTGTATCGTAAAAGGGAATCAACAAAGGACACGTAAAAGGAAACGTACGCGTAAAAGGAAATGTGGAGTCCCGTGTCCTCAAAAGGAAAGCGGAGAGCCGCTAGATATAAATGGAAGAGAGATAAATGGGACTTCCCGGTAGAAGCGAGTCAGAAGTCCAGGGGCATCCGTAAACGTGGGAAACGGCGGTGTTCCCGTGCAAAGTCTGAAAGATAACCTAGAAGTCATAGAACAGAGGGTCGTATTGACCGCTGTCGATGATCTCCCAAGTGAGGTCTCTATACACCGTGGAAGAAAGGTCAAACCAATGATGATCATAAGAATGAGTAGGAAAGAAAAACGTATCCATGTCCATTGGCTCTTCACCAGAGAGTTGTCTCCAAATGATTTCGACGTCTTGTTCCCAGGTATCTTCGAAATCCGTAACAGCTATCGCTTGTGAGAGAGAAGCCCCAGTGAGTAACAAGAGACAGAAGACTGGAAGGGCTTAGCGCAGGAGGTAAGTCGAGCAACCTTCTTCAGGAGCGAAGACTTTGCAGGCAGAAATGCGTAGAATTAGCTGAGGAGCTATCTACTACAAGTCGACCCTTTATATACTAGGGGGGTTACCATAAAGGGACGATGTGTAAAAGGAAATCAACAAGATGTGTTGCATCGTGTGTATCATAAAAGGGAATCAATGGACAACACATAAAAGGAAACGTACACGTAAAAGGAAATGTGGAGTCCCGTGTCCAAAAAAGGAATCAGAGTCCCATGTCCAAAAGGAGAAGCAGAGAGCCACTAAGTATAAAAGGAAAAGAGATAAATGGGACTTCCTAGTAGAAATGAGTCAGAAGTCCAGGGGCATCCATAAATGTGGGAAACGGCGGTGTTCCCGTGTGAAGTCTGAAAGATATCTTAGAAGTCATGGAATAGCAGGTCGTATTGACCACTATTGATGATCTCCCAAGTGAGGTCTCTATACGCTGTGGAGGAAACGTCAAACCAATAGTGATCATAGGAATGAGTAGGAAGGAAAAATGTATCCATGTCCATATCATCTTCACCAGAGAGTTGTCTCCAAATGATTTCAACATCGTGTTCCCAAGTATCCTCGAAATCTGTAACACTGTTGATGGACGAAGCAGTAAGATGTCACCATTGACTTTCACCTTTGCGATGGGAGAAAGGAGGGTCTTTGTGTTGATGGCCACCCATGATACACTATTTTCAAGGATGGACGTTGAGCGAAACAGAGCAAGCACAACTGTTTGGTCATTGGAACGAATGAGACTGAGGAATGGACTCCCTGTGACAAATGTATGCTCTGAATCATCCACCAGGAGTCCCTCTGTACCAAGCTGCTTGTAAACGGATGTGAACCCTCTAACATGCCACAAGTGGTCAAGGGACTTGGCCTTGAAGTCTCTGTTGAAATAGATTCGACAGAATGAGGATTTATGGATATATTTTCCCTCAACAAGGAGGAAGTCGTCAGTGTGAATTCCAGGACTGCTTGGAATGGGTGGTATGGAGTCGTTGGAAGAAGAGGAGGGAGGATCACCAGGCATGTTATTGGCATCGTTGATCATAAGCCTCTCAAGCTGTTCCTTGAGGTCAAGGTCAAGGTTTGCCTCTTCATCTGGTACATCCCTAGTAGGATTTCCATCAGTGATTGAGGGTCCCAATGAAGTGTCTGAGTCTCGAGATGGACTAGAGTCTTGAGCCCGGACAATTGAACTATCACCATCATCAGCCTCAGTTATCCCAGGATAGATTCCACATCCAAAGACACAGAGCATATCGATACCCAGCATTGAAAAGAGCGTGATGTAGTCAAATTCCTCAGGGTATGTCAGGGACTTAGATAGGATCGTGATTGCAGCATCACGGCCGTCCAGCCAACAGGCATGGAGGTTGACATTCTGACTCTGAATGTCCCCTGTCCACATGTCACAGTGCATGTGGTCTAGGTGTTCTGTGCATGACAAGTTCAGTCACTGATGGCCATGTCGAAGGTCTGGATTGTGCAAGTATACTCCTCCAATGTCGCGGGCAGCACAAAGTTGATCAATTGCTTGCTTGTAATTCAGGGCGCTGTTGTGACCTCTGCACATCCGCAAAAAAGTGAACAGGAGTTCAATGGGATCATCCCCAACATTGGGGAGGAAGAACAGCTCAGAAGCATCGAGCCGCTGTTGCTTAGCAATGCAGAAGATGACATTCTTGACAAGGGTCTGTGAATTGTAATAGAGTTGATTGGGCATGAATGAGCGTTGGTGACTGCAATAGTGCAAGAACAGAAGATGAGCAAACATGCTCAGATGAGTGATTTGTTGTGCAAGGGAGAGACTTGGATTGATGAACGGGTCGAGCAGGTTGTGAAACAAGTCACCAAGCATACCAATGGTTTCGAAGTCGATGTAAACGTCAACATTAGGTATTTGACCAAAAGGAGTGTAAGGTGGCTTTGTGGGGTCAATATGACCAAGTTGTATGACGGCACGCATTAGCTCAATAGCACATGGAACATCCTGAGGGTTGTCTGGGTACATCAACCTCCTTGCCTTTTCTTTGTCACAGTCATCTAGCCATGTCAGGTAACACTTGAGTTTTTTTGTGTCCATCTGACACCCATTCCCGAGAACCATTCCATGAGTAGATTGGAGCATGGTACAAAATCCTGTGAGAGCTTGAATAAACGTTCAATATATAAGGGAACTTATGAACGTATGCTTGAATATGTGCTTGTAGTCAAAATCAAGTGTGATATCACCCTTGCCTGTGTAGAGATTGAGGCCGGGAATATCAGTGAGAACACCAAAGAGGGGAGAGGACTCATTGAGTTTGTTGCAAACAAGAGTACGGTGGCCAGCCTTACAGCATGTACTGTAGCATCGCCATCAGTAGCAAAGGACCAAATTGGACCAACCGTCTGCTCAGCCCCTGTTACGATTCCCATACTTTTCCTTTGAACAATGATGCTTTTACTTATTCTTTCTTCTTTACTTTGAACAGACACTTAAACAATTTGCTACAGAGCATCCTCAAAGACCCCTGCTAACATGTACTTCGAACCACGTGACTTCACGTGACCTTTTGGTATGCTCCTGCCCCAGTATAATTTCCTTCATCACGTGATCTGGGGCACGTGATCACTTAGCAGCACTTGCCAATTCCTGACAGACGGGACTTTCTATGGCAGGATATAAATTCCTTTCAGTCCACGTGATCTGCCACACATGTGACGAGTTTCGGCTGACTTTGGTCAGCCGGACATTGGACTGGAGTTTTCATCGGACTAACTTGGGGCTTATCTTTTGACCGTTACCCCGTGGATACCTTGGACAACATTTCTTTCTTCTTTCCAAATTTTCTCAGGAGATTCCCTGATCGTGATCGTATCGGAAGACTGTTATGATTGCATCATTCTTTATCGAACTTTTTACCGTTAACGAACTCCTTCGCTAGACTCAGTCCTTGAAGACGAGTCCCAACATGTACTTCGTGTCATGTGACTCTTTCACACGATCACGTGACGTTCCTCTTCTGGTACGCTCCTATGTCAGTATAAACTTCCTTCAGTCATGTGATCTGACACACGTGACCACCCGCGGCACTTGCCGATTGGCCGATTACTTATCTTCTGCTCTTCTTTCGCCATTGGCCCGGCAACTCCTTATCTTTCACTTCCCATTGACTCATAGACGCTTACTCGAAGATACGCGATCCTCGCATCATACGATTCTCATTCCCTTTTATCATTGGACGATATGATACGCACAGCATGGTCCGTGCATGATATCTGTAGCTATATAAACTCCATGTACATTACGATTATTCCTTAGTTCTATCTACTTGATTCTACTTCCCAGGGTAGGATTTAAGGATAACTCCTCGACACTGGGATTATACTTCATCACCAACATTCCGCCTCTCCACACTTTTCATCTCTCTCTTCTCGCAGCCTTTGTTTCCGGAGCACCCCTAGAACCCGGCGCGCTATCTCTTCTTTCTTCTTTGGGATATTTGAGTGACACTTCGTATCAATACGACCCTCTGTTCTATGACTTCTAGGTTAACTTTCAGACTTCGCATGGGAACACCGCCGTTTCCCACGTTTATGGATGCCCCCGGACTTCTGACTCGCTTCTACCGGGAAGTCCCATTTATCTCTCTTCCATTTATATCTAGCGGCTCTCCGCTTTCCTTTTGAGGACATGGGACTCCACATTTCCTTTTACACGTACGTTTCCTTTTACGTGTCCTTTGTTGATTCCCTTTTACGATACACGCGACGCGACGTGTCTCGTTGATTCCCTTATCTGTTTATTTTCCTTTATTTGTACTCAGTAGTATAAATACCCGCCGCTGTAGTAGAATAGCTCTTCAGCTAATTCTACGCACTTCTGCCTGCAAAGTCTTTGTTACGAACCCTATATTTTATTCCTGAAAGAAGCTACACTTTTACTAACACTTTTAAACTTTTACTTAGAAACCTTTTCTTGCGGCGATCCGATTGAAGAAAGCCATCTACATGTACTTCGCAAATCACGTGACTCGACATCACATGATGTTTTCCTTCTGGTACGCTCTTGCCACAGTATAATTTCCTTCATCACGTGATCTGTGGCACGTGATCACTTTGCGGCACTTGCCGATTTTCCGTCGGTTGAGACCTTCAGACTTATTCCCAGCGGCACCTCTTTGGGAATAACCCCTTTTCCACTTTTGGTCATATTGACGATTTATCTATTTAGTCATTTCTTCTTACGAGACTACCCGATCGTGATCGAATCGGAAGGCACGTGCCATAGAGAGCAGTGCAGTTTACTCATACTCTTTGACTCATGATATGTGCTGATCGCACAAGACTTTCCTCTTATGGATATTTCGACATCGTACGTTTCTCTTCTTACTATACTTGGATTCGCACAGCATGGTCTGTGCACGATATGATACACTATATAAGTAGGGCATTCCTGTAGACTGGTTCCCCAGTCTTAGCTATTTTGGAATTATATTGCCCAGGTATTTTTCTTCTAGGCTGGACCCCCTTAGGATATTCTGAGGGGTTACTGGGTAAATTCTCTCATTTCATCTACACTCCTAGCCAGAGGATAAACCGGCAACTCTCTCTTACACATAGACTTGACGATACTGGGTAGGACCTGAAGACTTTGCCTTTGAGGTTTAGGGTTCAACCTTCGACTCTTCTGTCTCATTTCAGTCTTCGCTCCTGAAGAAGGTCGCTCGACTTACCTCCTGCGCTAAGCCCTTCCAGCTCTCTGTCTCTGTCGCTAACGGGCTTCTCTCTTACAAGCGATAGCCATATACTCTGCTCCTAGACGTTGACGACTCTACGAGTATGAAAGGATCTCGAGTGAAGTCTTTGTTCTGCACTCGCGTAACAAAAGAATTAGCTCGTCCCTTGATCCCTGCTACTACGCACAGGATCTGCCCAACTTCACACCACGTACCATCCTCCTGCTTTGGAAGACCCTTCTGATGACGAACGACCTGCTGCTTCTCCCTACGCGAACCCCTACCAAACTGCACGTCCCTCTGGAACCTCTTCCCTGCGTTCTCCTACTCAAACTAGACAACGAGTAGCCGGATCCTCTCAAGTCCCTTCCCCTGACACTCGACGAGGACCACTTCTGAACGTTACTCCTGGGTATACCCCTATTCCTTCCCCCCTAGGATCTACCCCCACTCTCTCTCCCCTCCAGTTCCAATCGACTCTCCCGTCTTCCCAGCACACCCCGACCACTCGCTCTCCTTCCCCTACCTCCAGCTCTAGCAGCATGTCCAACCCTACCCAAGACGAACTCAAGGCAGCTTGCCCGGAACCGTTCTCCGGCAAGAGTGAAGATGCCTCCCATTGGCTTTTGGCAATGAAAGCCTATTTCGCCATCAACACTGCCAAGTATGACAACAAGAAGATCGTGATCACCCTCCTGAATCGAATGAACCTGGGGAGAGGGGCAACCTTCTCCGAAGCCTGGCTCACGAAGATTATGACCGCTCCTGTTACCTCCTGGACTGATACCCTCACCGCTATGGAGAAGGACTTCCACACCGTCTTTATACCCCCCGGCCTCAAAGACACCGCACGTATGACCCTCCACAACATCCATATGGAAGGGAAACCTTTCAACGGCGACTTCGATGCTTTCTGCAGTGCCTTCCAGCTCGAAGCCTCCAGGAGCGACATTACCGATCAATCTGTCCTAAAAGATCTTCTTTGTTGCGCAGTCTCGCGTCAGATTGCCACCATGATGACTGCCTTAGAAACAGAACCCGCGACCACGAATGACTGGCTTGACAAGGCCTCTCATTTCTACCATGCGATTATTCGCAACGACTTACTCCTGAAAGGAGGAACTTCCTATATTGGATCAACTCCGTCCTCATCCCACTACCGCGACCCCATGGCCATGGATGTGGACTTCATCTCCCTAACCCCCGAAGAGAGATCCGACCATATCAGGAAAGGGAAGTGTTTCATTTGCCACCGAGTCAGCTGCTTCGCCGGCAAACATCGCAAGGGAAAGAATCGTGTTTCTATCCCACAGAAGATTAGGATTGCCAAAGAAGACTCTCCTATCGACCCCATCGCTGCCTATGCAAAAGGCAAAGGGCTGAAGCCCAACCAAGTAATCTCGCTTTTGGAACTGTTCTCCAATGATACTCAATAGGCCATCCTGGCTGAACCAGAGCAAGATGCCGAAGAAGATGCAGATTTTCAACATTGAGGAGTAGAGCAATGTCTGCTACCTCAAGGACAAGGACTCCTGTAACTATGTATAGCTCCTGTTTTTGTATCCTCTCCTGCAGATAGGGCAATACATGTCCCTGTATCCCTTTATGCAGGAAGGACAGGAGAAATTGTCACCACCACCGCCCTCATCGACTCTGGAGCCACTGGATCATTTATCGACCGAGACTTCGCCGTATGACACCAGATCCCCCTCATTCGACTCGCCGAACCCATCAGAGCCAAGAATGTAGATGGAACCAAGAACAAATCTGGAGAAATCCGCTACAAGGTATTCATTACTTTGCGCTATGCTGACACAGAACACCAACAGGAACTCATGGTGATCAACTGTGGATCCCAAAACATCATTCTGGGAATGCCATGGCTAACAAAGGTAAACCCGCGGATAGACTGGACCACTCGGACCATCGAATTCGACCACAGAACCAAAGTTTGCCGACATGATGACCCTCTAAGGGAAGCACAAGCCTACCTTATCCGCTTTATCGACAAGAATCCGGATCAAGTTTCCAAAGACAATTTCAACACTTGGCAGCAGACAGTAAAACGACACGTTCTACGCAAGCTCAAGGAAGCACAAATCCTACCGGAGGTGATCCAGAAGGTAACCTTATCGACCACTATTGCTGTGCAAAAGAAGGCTCCGCAAGTAGCGCTGCCTGATGCGTTTAAAGAATTCAAACAGGTCTTCGACAAACCCGAAGATGGCTTCATGCCTCCCTCCCGAGAATTTGACCACGCCATCGAACTCAAGGACTCATTCGTTCCTCAGAAAGCGAAACCGTACTCCCTTAATCCTGCCGAAACAACTGCTTGCAAAGAGTTCATTGAGGAACATCTGAACAAGGGTACCATACGCCCATCTAAATCCTGTTATGATTCTATCATTCTTCATCGAACTTTTTACTTAACGAACCCTTTCGCTATGCTCAGCCCTCGAAGGCGAGCACCAACCTGTAATTCGGGTCACGTGACGTTCCTCTTTTGGTACGCTCCTATGTCAGTATAAACTTCCTTCAGTCACGTGATCTGACACACGTGACCACCTGCGGCACTTGCCGATTGGCCGATACTTTATCTTCTGCTCTTCTTTCGCCATTGGCCCGGCACTCTCCTTATCTCCCTTTCCCGTTGACTCATAGATGCTTACTCAAAGATACGCGATCCTCACATCGTATGATTCTCATTCTCTTTTATCATTGGACGATACGATACGCACAGCATGGTCCGTGCACGATACTTGTAGCTATATAAACCCATGTACATAGTCGACTGGTTTCCCCAGTCTTATCTACTTGATTCTACTTCCCAGGGTAGGATTTAAGGATAGCTCCTCGCCTCACTGGGACTACACTCTCAACATTCCACCTCTCCACGATTTTCAAGCCTCTCTCGTCACTGCGTTCATAGCCGGTAAACCCCTTGAAGCCGGTGCTCTTTCTTTTATTTCTCCTTTAGTTTGTTTGAGTGCTACTCTGTATCAAATCCCCTCAGGCCGCCCCTTTCTTTTTCATTGCCAAGAAGGACGGAAAGCTCCGACCATGCCAGGACTACCGTTATCTCAATGAACATACCGTCAAGAACGCCTACCCCCTTCCACTCATCCCAGACCTTATGGACAAGCTGTGTGGATCCAACATCTTCACCAAGATGGACGTTCGCTGGGGATTCAATAATATCCGCATCAAGGACAGCGACCAATGGAAGGCTGCGTTCATCACCCCATTCAGCCTCTACGAACCCCTCATCATGTTCTTCGGAATGTGCAACGGCCCCCCCACTTTCCAGGCATTTATGGACCACTACTTCGGCGACATGATGGCCGAAGGATGGCTTATCATTTATATGGACGACCTCTTGATTCACACCAAATGAAACGAGACAGAATAGTCGAAGGTTGAACTCTAAACCTCAAAGGCGAAGTCTTCGGTCCAACCGGTATCGTCGTAAGAAAAAAGAAAGAGTGCCAGTTTATCCTCTGGCTAGGAGTGTAGATGAAGTAAAAGATTTCCCAGTAAGCTCCTCAGAATATCCTAAGGAGGTCTCGCCTAGAAGAAAATACCCTGGGGAGTAAATTCCAAGTAGCAAAGACTGGGGTTACCAGTCGATGCGTCTACTACTTATATACAAGTCCGGCTGTGCGCACGGACCATCTATTGTAAAGGGAAAATACTAAATATGGCAAGTCGCCCTTCAGGTGTAAGACCCGGTAATCCTCGTATGGTAATGTCTGTCCGATGGAAACGTATCATGAGTAATAAGAGATGAGTAAAATGCACTGCTCTCTGTGGCACGTGCCTTCCGATATGATCACGATCGGGTAACATCATAAGAGGAAATGACTAAGTGAGAAATCGTCAATATGTCCAAAAGGGTTATTCCCAAAGAGATGCCACCGGGAAGAAGTCTGAAGTATCGACCGACGGCAAATCAGCAAATGCTGCTAAGTGGTCATGTGCAACAGATCACGTGACGAAGGAAATTATACTGTTGTAGGAGCGTACCAATAGTGAAACGTCAGATGACATCGAGTCACGTGATCGAAGAAGTACAGGTAGACGGCGCTCTTCAATCGGATTGCCGCAAGAAAGTGAGTCCTAAGTAAAAGTTTGAAAAATGTCAGTAAACAAGTAGCGTCTTTTCCGGATAAAGTATAGTGTTCGTAACACCAAAGATGACCATGGACTTCATGACGAACGGACCCACCGCGTTTTGGAACGCATGGCCAAACTCTGACTCCACCTCAAACTTGAAAAGTGTTCCTTTTCCCAGAAATCCATCGATTTTCTCGGAATGATCATTGCTGAAGGCGAAATCCAGATGGACCCTACGAAATTGTTTGCCATCAAATCCTGGATTCCTCCCACCTCCGTCAAGGGCGTCCACTCCTTTCTCAGTTTTTGCAATTTCTACAGGAAGTTTATTGCCAACTTCTCTGCTATTGCCGCTCCCCTCATTGCGCTCACCAAGAAATCCACTGTCTGGGAATGGAAGGACGATCAGCAACACTCCTTCGATCTCCTCAAGAAAAAGTTCCTTTCCTTACTGGTCCTCTCAATGCCAGACCCCCAACACCCCTTTACCGTCATGACTGACGCCTCCCTCACCAGTGCGGGCGCTGTCCTTATGCAAAAGGATGTCAACGGGGATCTCCATCCGTGCTCATACTTTTCTTGCACCTTTTCCCCGACCAAGCGCAACTACAACATCTATGATCGTGAACTACTCGCCGTCATCAAGGCTCTTGAAGAATGGCAACAATACCTTAGCGGCACTCCCCACCCAGTCACCATTATTACCGACCACAAGAACTTGGCGTATTTCAAACAACCTCGCAAATTGACCCGCCGCCACGCTCGATGGATGCTCTTCCTCCAAGATTTTGATGTTCTTTACGACACCTGCCCTGGCTCCTACATGGGACCTGCTGATGCTCTCTCTCGCAAGGACTTTGTCGACACTTCAGAGGATAATCAGGATGTCACCCTTCTTGACCCGGAACACTTCATCAATGCCATCGATGCGGATCTTGCCACTAAGATTGCCGAATCGTCTACCGCCGACCCTATCGTTCAGAAAGCACTGCTCGCCCTCCAAAACGGTAGTTCCCTCTTCCCACACACCTCCCCAAAGGACTGGGAATTCCACAAAGGCTCTCTTTTCTTCCAAGGACACCTCTATATCCCTGACACCACTCGGAAAGAGCTCATCACTTCTATCCATGATTCCCCCGCCGCTGGTCATCCTGGCTATTTCTGGCTACTCCACCTACTCTGCTGCGACTACTGGTGGCCCGGTATGGCTACCTTCGCCTGCAAATTTATCGCAGGATGCGCCACTTGCCAAGCCAACAAGGTCATCACTCATCCAACCACGCCCCCGCTTTCCCCTATTCCTTCTAAGGCAACCCGCCCCTTCCAACACATTTCTGTCGATCTCATCACCGATCTTCCCCTGTCAGACGGTCATGATTCTATTATGGTCGTGGTCGACCATGGTCTTACAAAGGGGGTAATTTACATTCCTTGTTCCAAAACTATCACCGCCGAAGGGGTCGCTGCCCTATTTTTCTCTCAGGTTTTCCCTCGTTTTGGACTGCACAACAAACTTATCTCTGATCAAGGCCCCCAGTTCGCCTCTGCATTCGCCAGGGAACTTGCTCGACTCCTGAACTATGACCTCGCCCTCTCCACCGCCTATCACCCTCAAACAGATGGCGAAACAGAATGAGTCAATCAGGAACTAGAAACTTATCTTTGGATCTTTTGCGAAGGGAAACCATCCACATGGGCTTCTCTCCTTCCTATGGCTGAATTCTCCCACAACTCCAACGTTCACTCCGTCACCAACCAATCCCCATTTTCCCTCATGTATGGCTATGAACCCCATGCATACCCCTTGCTCTCATGAACCACCTTCGTCCCGGCTGCCGAACAACGTCTTACCAAACTCGACAAAGCCAGAATGGAAGCCCTTGCCGCCCACCAAAAGGCACAGGACGACATGAAATCCCGCATTACCATCAAATTTACCCCTTGGAAAGTCGGTCAGAAAGTCTGGCTCGACAACAAGAACCTAAAACTCGGCTACCATTCTCGGAAACTCTTCCCCTTGACGAGAGGGACCCTTCGAAATCACCCAAGTGCTCTCTCCCGTCTCCTACCGACTCAAACTACCCCCTACTTGGAAGATACACGATGTCTTCCATGCTTCCATTCTATCTCCTTATCGGGAAACAGATGAACACGGCCCCTCATTCTCACGCCCGCCACCGGATCTTCTCGGATCAGAAGAAGAATACGAAGTCGAAGCGATCGTGGGACATCAGGGTTCCGCACGGAACCCGCAGTTCCTTATCAAATGGAAAGGCTATCCATCATCCGACAATACGTGGGAACCGCTATCCAATTTGGTAAACGCCAAGACTCTCCTCAACTTATATAAAGCCTCTCGCCCCAAGGCTTTCCCCTCATTCCGTTCCCCCCCTACATGATCGAAATCACCTTCTCCCTCATCGTTTTCCTTGTCTTCTCCACCCTCACCGTCTTCTTCTTTTACTGTGTCTTCACCATCGCCCTCAAACTTCAATACTCTCGAGACTCCCTCTTCTTTGTCGCCCACCTCACCCCCAACGGAATCTCTGTCGGAATCATCTCCCCCCACGACGTCACCACCCCTGTCCTCCATTACTCCACCGGCGCCACCTACTCTGGCTGGACGGCTGAGGCAGACGGTTGGAACGATTCTTGAGTCTTTCTGCTCCCGTTCATCTTCTCACTCTTCTCTTTCTATGCCAGTTTCCTCCCCTTCCTCCACGGCGTACTTGGAAATTCCCCTTGATGCCTTACTCCGCACCTTGGACCCTGTTCCCCTTTTTATAGATAGACTCCCACGTTTCCACCAAAACGTCCTCTATGCCATGATCATCTCCTCACCACCGCTCTCCACCTCCCTCTCGAACCTTCCCTTATCCTCTCAATCGACAGCGACTATCCCCATCCTCATCCATGAAGCGAAAGCTGAACGTCACTTAAACAAAAAGAAGAAGAGAGAAGAGATAGCGCGCCGGGTTCTAAGGGCGCGCCGGCGACGAAGGATGCGAGCAAAGAGAGTTGGAAGTCGTGGAGCGGTGGAATGTTGAAGGTAAGAGGTAGTCCAAGTAGACAAGGAGCTAATCCTTAAATCACACCCTTGGAAGTATGATCAAGTAGATAAAACTAAGGAATAGTCTGTATGTACATGGGGTTTATATAGTACAGAGAATCGTGCATGGACCATGCTGTGTGAAGGCTATCGTCCAATGGAAAAAGGAAGAGTAAAGTCATACGATGCGAGGATCGCGTATCTTGAGTCATCGTCTATGAGTAAAGATAAAGGATAAGAGATAGCCAATAGCGAAAGAAGCTCTGAAGATAAGCTATCGGCCAATCGGCAAGTGCCGTGGGTGGTCACATGTGTCAGATCACATGACTGAAGGAAATTTATACTGACATAGGAGCATACCAAAAAGGGAACATCACGTGATCGTGAGAAAGAGTCACATGACACGAAATACATGTTGGGACTCGTCTTCGAGGACTGAGTCTAGCGAAAGAGTTTGTTAAAGTAAAAAGGTTCGATGAAGAATGATGAAATCATAACAATCCAGGCCTTCCGCAACACCATCTTATCGTCGGAGATCCAACAACGCTCCCCGATCCAACTCAGAGAATCATGGGCGGCGGCCCTCGCCTATTCCATCCAGGGTACTGGAGGAATCATTCTCGATGCGTTGGACCACATCGGTTTCGGACTCTTTGTCCCTACCCTACCCGCCAACCATGTCCAACCCCTCCTTCGAACCACCCTCATCAGTCTCTCCCCTCTTCAGCGATGGGACTACATATATCTCATCCGACGAGCTTGCTGCGCACCACCCTATTGGACAAACCACTCATCTCTACCCCATTACCCGAGCTCCTCTACCCGCCCCCATCCCCACCTACCCAATCCGACCTGATGAGTTGGACTCGACTTCCCTACCCTCTCCTGATGCTGCCCCTCCCCCATATTCTACCTTCGATCAATCTCTTCTCCGACGACCCACGCCTGGACTCGATGCGACCCATTTGGGATCTCCTAGATCCGGAACACGTGTTCAGCCACCCTCTCCGGTTGTTGAGCTTGACCTTAACGAGGTTAGAGAATTTCTCACAACCCTCGCTGAACTCACAGAGCTGGTCTCCTCCCCCTCCCAATCCCCGGTCCCGGTCCCCCCTCCCGTCCCCCGACGAGTTTCTTGACTCCATACTTGCTATCGTTGCGGGTCTACCGGACACCTCCAACCCGGATGCCCCCACTATCGTTGCACCCACTGCCTTTGAACCTCCCCTGGACATTTCTCTCAAAACTGCCCAGTCGACCAATGCCGTCACCCTCTCCAGACCCGACGATTTATTGATGATGATGCTCTCCCAGACTTCGATGACGAGCACATCTGAAGATAATGATTCGGTGAATCATTCTTCTGACAGAGGAGCTAATGTTATGGATTTCGAAGATACTTGGGAACGAGACGTCGAAATCATTTGGAGACAACTCCTTGGTGAAGAGCCGACGGACATGGATACGTTTTTCTTTCCTACTCATTCTTATGATCGTCATTGGTTTGACCCTTCTTCCACGGTGTATGTTATGGATTTCGAAGATACTTGGGAATGAGACGTTGAAATCATTTGGAGACAACTCTTCGGTGAAGACGATATGGACCCGGATACGTTTTTCTTTCCTACTCATTCCTATGATTGCTCTTGGTTTGACCTTTCTTCCATGGCGTATAGAGACCTCACTTGGGAGATCATTGACAGCAGTCAATACGACCCTCTGTTCCATGACTTCTAGGCTTACCTTCAGACTTCGCACGGGAACACCGCCGTTTCCCACGTTTACGGATGCCCCTGGACTTCTGACTCACTTCTACCGGGAAGTCCCATTTATTCTCTTTCCATTTATACTTAGCGGCTCTCCGCTTCTCCTTTTGGACTACGGACCTCCACTTCCTTTCGTGGACACGGGGCTCCGCATTTCCTTTTACGCGTACATTTCCTTTTACGCGTCCTTCGTTGATTCCCTTTTACGATACACGTGACACGACGCATCTTGTTGATTCCCTTTCACGTCTATTTGTTTCTATTTGTACCTCTTAGTATAAATACCCGCTGCTGTAGTAGAATAGCTCTTCAGCTAATTCTACGCACTTCTGCCTGCAAAGTCTTCGCTCCTGAAGAAGGTCGCTCGACTTA
>JBBPMU010000574.1:0-18123 GCA_038090475.1 Wakefieldia striispora | reverse complement strand
ATCTTTTGAATCACAAAAAGGAAAGTAAAGAGTTGATAAGGAGGAGTAGAGATTCCCAAGTGCCTATGAAGTAGGGAGCTAACCTAAAACCAAAGCCCTTGGGGAGCTATGATCAAATGGATAAGACTGGGGTTTCCAGTTGAATCCTCTACTACTTAAATAGTGTACAGTGATCGTGCACAGACCAAGCCATGCATATCCTAATACAGTAATGTCCAGGTCATACCATCTGAAGACAGCATATCTTTAGTAATGTCCAATGAGTCAGTGAGAAAATAGAAGTCCATACACAGCTCTCCATGTCATGTGTCTTCTGATACGATCATGATCAGGGAATCTCCTGAGAAGAATGAAACGGAAATGAAAGATAAGTCCAAAACATTGTCCAAGGTATCTGCAGGGTAATGGTCAAAGATAAGCCCCAAGTGAGTCCAAGATAAACAATGGTCCAATGTCTGTCTGGCCTAATTGGCTGAAAGGTGTCACACGTGTGCCAGATCACATGGACTGAAAGGAATTTATATACCAGCATGGGAGTGTCCTGTCTTCCAGAAATTGGTAAGTACCGTGAGAGGTCACATGCCTCAGATCACGTGCCTCAGGAAATTATACTGAGGTAGGAGTGTATCAGTAGGTCACGTGAAGTCACATGGTTCAAAATACATGTTAGCAGAGGTCTTCAAGGACACTCTGTAGCAAATCATGAAATGTCTGTTCAAAGTAAAAGGAAAGGGAATAAGTAAAGCATCAAAGTTTAAGGAAAAAGTATGGTTTCATAACAGCAAGGAGTTATGCAACTATGATATTTTTTTCTTTCCTACCCATCATCATGACCACACTTGGTTTGATCTTTCTTCTACAGCATATAGAGACACTCAATGGGATGAACTCCTACTTGAAGGTCATGAGCACTTATGGTTCAATTTCTGACTTCTCATACATCAGCAAACCATCCCTCCCCCTGGCCAGTGCTGGCCAGTACTGGACAGTTTTCTCCAGCAAGGTATCTAACTGGCCAGAGCTGTCCAGAAAATGTCAAAAAAATCCTGCCTATAAACTGGTCTCAAAACTTTTACCATATATTTTTATCATCAAACATATGTCTTTGGTATATTGGCCCTGATCATTTTACTCAACTGACTCATGTGGTGTGCAAAGAAATATTGTGGGAAAAAGGCTGTTTTGCTGATGAATCAACCCCCACTTCCTGTCCCCCCTCCCATCTGTTGACAACATCCTCGCAGATGTACTTGCTTCTGTTGTGGCAGTACTAGTCATTTCCAGCCCAACTGTCCCCACTATTACTGCACCTCTTGTTAGTGACACTCACCTGGTCATCTCCACTGACACTGTCCTGCCCAGAGACACCCAAACCAGACCCAACGACCTCATGATGATGAAACGGAGTTACACTCAAACAAAACAAAGACGAAAGGATCGTTGATGCAAAGTCAAACAATTGATCCTCGACTCAAAGTCTGAGGAAAGTATCGAACACAAAGTTCGACGAGGAAGGTTTCGACAAAAGAGAAAATACAGCGCACAGTGGAAAGAGATGGTAGTAGTGGCGGTTAAAGTATAGTCCAAGTAGTAGAGGAGTATATCCTTAAATCACACCCTTGGAAGTATGATCAAGTAGATAAGACTGGGGAAACCAGTCGACTAAGTACATGGGTTTAAATAGCTCTGAGTATCGTGCACAGACCAGGCTGTGCATATGCTATCATCCAATGAGGAAAAGAAATGGAAATTCGTATGATGCGAGGATCGCGTATCTTCAAGTAAGCATCTATGAGTCAATGGGAATGAAAGATAAGGAGTTGCCTGGCCAATGGCGAAAGAAGAGCAGAAGATAACATATTGGCCAATTGGCAAGTGCCGGAGTGGTCATGTGTGTCAGATCACGTGACTGAAGGAAGTTTATACTGACATAGGAGCATACCAAAAGAGGAACGTCACATGATCGTGTGAAAGAGTCATGTGACCTGAATTACATGTTGGTGCTCGCCTTCAAGGGCTGAGCATAGCGAAATGGTTCATTAGGTAAAAAGTTCGATAAAGAATGATGGAATCATAACAGATGATGATGATGGGGATGACATCTCTTTTTGAACATATTGATTCAGAGAATCAATCTTATGACACAGAGGCTAATGTTATGGTTTTGGCTGATGCCACCACCTGGGATTCAGACAAAGAGACTTTTATCTGGGAACAGCTGTTGGAACAGGCTTATACCAGGCTAGAAGCTAGTGCAGACATTTATTTCTTTTCTCCTATCTCTCACTTTGACAGACATTGGCATGATATCAAGTCTACTGCAGCCCCTGCCTCTGGGTACAACACTTTCCTCTTGTTTACCCATGATCACCTGCCATTCAACTTCTAACAGGAATGACTGTGTTCCCATGTTATATGGATTAACTGGGAGTTTCTCTAACTCCAGTGCCTGGCAGTCCCCTTATTTCATTTTCCACTTATACATATCTCTTGGAGTTCTGCTTTTCCCTTATAGTAATTCCTTTCTTGGACACAGGACTCCACTTCCCTTTATGGTATTTCCTTCCATGTGCTACATGACTTGTTGATTTCCTTTCTTAGACATGTGATGCATTATTGTTCTCTATTTGTCCCTTGTAGTATATGTAAATACCTGCCTCTGTAGTAGAATAGCTCTTCAGCTAATTCTATGCACTTCTGCCTTGCAAAGACTTCACTCCTCTGAAGGTTGCTCATCTTACCCACATGCTGCTAAGCCCTTCAAGTCTTTTCTTTGAACAAGGACTTTACCTTAACAGGTCTTAGTCAATACTCTGCTCCAAGACATAGTCGAACTCCTCAAGTATGAACAGGATAGTCAGTGATGTCTTTGTTTTGCACACACATAACAGACGGCCATGGTGAGGACATGGTCATTCTTGAATTCCAAGGCCTCTACCCAGGCCTGGAGTCATGTCCACCAGGATTGAAACTTTTTCTTATTGCTGTCCCATTTGCCAGGTTTGGCAAGTCTCTTATAGGCATCCTTTTGCCTTTTTCCTCTAATTGGTGAATGAATTCACATGCATAGATGGATTCATTCAATTCTGGGATGGTGTCCAAGGAGGAGGCAGTGCCCAACATTTGTGGTGGCAGGCAGTAGTCAATGGGGGATTTGAACAGTTCCTCAATGATGGAGGGGGATGAGGATCATGATGACTTGTGGGAGGGGGAGTAGGTCAACATCTTGGCTTACTGGCTCATCTAAGCAGACCTCTGAGCTTTCAATGTCAGGGGGGTTCCCCTGTGAACCTTCTTGAGTGAGGATCACTCTCTGAGGTAGGGGTGAGTTGAGAATTGCTTATTGTAGGTGAATCAGACCTTTGTCTGAGGGGCAGGTGGTGCTGAGTAACATTGTGCAGATGTATGCATGCAGGAGAGCCCTATAAAACTGCTGCTCAGAGGTGCATAGTGTTGCCACAGCTGATGAGCCACACAGCCAAAATCGGATCAGCTCTCATGATTTTGGCTGTGCAGCTCATCAGCCGTGGGAACACTAGAGGTGCAGTCTTATCTAAGTGATGCAGTGGTGAACATGGGCAGCACAAAGACAAAGAAGAGAGGTGCAGTGATGAACACAAACACCCAAGAGAGGACAATAAGAAGATCAGAGCTCCAGGCTCTAAGGGCACACTGGAAGTGTAGCAGGCAAACAGGAGATCCACGTAAGGGTTGAAAGAAATGTTGAAGGCATAGGGTGGTCCAAGTGAGATGAGGGAGCATTCCTTAAATCACACCCTTGGAAGTATGATCAAGTAGATAAGACTGGGGATACCAGTTGCAATCCTAACTACTTAGTGTCTAGCTATCGTGCATGGACCAAGCGGTGTGTATCCTATCTGGGTAAGTCTGAAGTGGTCTGAGGAAAAGAAATACAGAAAAGGGAATCATGCAATACAAGGATTGCATATCCTGAGTCATTGTCTATGAGTAGATAAGAAGATAAGAGACAGCCAATAGTAAAAGAAGAGCAGAAGATAAGCTATCAGCCAATCAGCAAATGCTGCATGTGGTCATGTGTGTCAGATCATGTGACTGAAGGAAGTTTATACTGACATAGGAGCATACCAAAAAGGGAGACATCATGTGATTTGATCATGTGACTTAGAAATACAGGTGGGCATTCATCTTCGAGGACTGAACATAGTGAAGATCATTAGTAACAGTAAAAAGTTTGAGATAAAGTATGGGAATCATAACACAGATCTCAAAATGTCATACTTGGGATGCCCTGGTTGGTAAAGGTTAATCCAAAGATCAATTGGGTAAACCAAACTATTGAATTCCCTAGTGGGCAGAAGGTCTCCCATCACAACAACCCTATATGGGAAGCTCAAGCTTACTTGATCAACTTTGTTGACAAGAACCCTGATTGGATTTCTAAGGCAAATTACAACTCACAGCAGCAAGCCATCAAAACTAGGATACAATGAAAACTAGGGATGCTGATATGCTTCCACAAGTCATATGAAAGATGACCCTATCCACAACCATTGCTGCCAAAGTCAAGAAACTGGACACCTCTCTTCCTGAACAGTTTGTCAAGTTCAAACAGGTATTTGACAAACCAGAGGAAGGATTCATGCCTCCATCCTGCAACTTTGACCATGCTATCAAACTCAAAGACTCCTTCACCCTGTGCAAGGCCAAACCCTATTCCCTTAATCCCAAAGAAACCAAGGCTTGCCAGGACTTCATTAAAGAACACCTAGAGAAGGGGACCATATGCCCTTTGAAGTCCCCACAGGCTGCCCCTTTCTTTTTTGTCACAAGAAAGATGGAAAACTCCATCCTTTCCAGGACTATCGATACCTCAATGAGTATATGGTCAAGAATGCTTATCCTCTTCCCCTGATTCTGGATCTCATGGACAAACTTTGCAGATCAAACATCTTCACTAAGATGGACATATGATGGGGCTTCAACAATATTCATATTAAAGACAGTGACCAATGGAAAGCAGCCTTCATCACTCCATTCAGCCTTTATGAACTGCTCATCATGTTCTTCGGAATGTGCAACAGACCCCCCACCTTTCAAGCATTTATGGACCACTATTTTGGTGACATGATGGCCAAAGGATGGCTTATCATCTATATGGATGACCTTATGATCCACACCAAGGATGACCAACAGTTGCACAATGAGCAAACCCTACAGGTACTGGAATGAATGGTTGAACTGAAACTTCATCTGAAACTAGAAAAGTGCTCCTTCTCTCAAAAATTGATCAACTTTCTTGGCATGATCATCACTGAAGGAGGACTTCAGATGGATCTGACCAAACTCTCTGCCATCAAATCTTGGTCCCCACTGACTTTGGTCAAAGGCATGCACTCTTTCCTTGGTTTCTGCAACTTTTATTGAAAGTTCATTGCCAACTTCTCTGCAATCACTGCACCCCTAATTGCACTTATGAAGAAATCATCTACCTGGGAATGGCTTGATGAT
The DNA here is from genome assembly GCA_038090475.1 of Wakefieldia striispora. Classification (NCBI taxonomy): domain Eukaryota; kingdom Fungi; phylum Basidiomycota; class Agaricomycetes; order Agaricales; family Hymenogastraceae; genus Wakefieldia; species Wakefieldia striispora. The sequence goes on along the minus strand of JBBPMU010000574.1, from coordinate 12,633 downwards.
CAGCAGAAGGCTTTCCAAACCCTCAAAGATGGCTTCCTCACTCTTCTGGTCCTCAGTATGCCAGACCCACAGAAACCATTTATGGTAATGACCAATGCCTCCCTCACTGGTGCTGGAGCCATCCTCATGCAGAAAGATGTCAATGGAGATCTCCACCCATGCTCCTACTTTTCCAACACTTTCTCACACATGGAGTGGAATTATGACATCTACAATTGTGAACTCCTTGCAGTTATCAAGACACTTGAAGAGTGGCTGTTATGATTCTCATACTTTGTTTCAAACTTTTTACCTTGACTAAAACTCTTTCGCTATGCTCAGTCCTCAAAGATGAGCACCAACCTGTAATTTGTAATCACGTGATCAAGTCACATGACATTCCTCTTTTGGTATGCTCCTATGTCAGTATAAATTTCCTTCAGTCATGTGATCTGACACATGTGACCACTTGCAGTATTTGCCAATTGGCTGATAGCTTATCTTCTGCTCTTCTTTCACTATTGGCTCTCCCTTATCCTTCATATCTTTACTCATAGATGATGACTCAGGATATGTGTTGATCACATGAACTTTTCCTTTTACAATTTACCAGACTATCATCTTATCAGTGGCGACCTTATTTAGTTATTCCTTTTACAGTACTTGGTCTGTGTGCACCTCATCGCCAGACACTATATAAGTACTAGGGACCTTGCAACTGGTATTCCCCAGTCTTATCTACTTGATAATACTTCCAGGGGCGTGATTTAAGGATAGCTCCTTGTACTACTTGGGCTTCTACACTCATCACCATTCCACTTCACAACTTCTGTTACATGTGTGCGAAACAAAGATGTCACTGACTATCCTGTTTGTACTCAAGGAGTTCGACTATGTCCTGGAGCAGAGTATTGACTAAGACCTGTTAAGGTAAAGTCCTTGTTCAAAGAAAAGACTCAAAGGACTTAGTGGCATGTGGGTAAGATGAGTGACCTTCAGAGGAGTGAAGTCTTTGCAAGGCAGAAGTGTGTCGAATTAGCTGAGGAGCAATTCTACTACAGAGGCAGGTATTTATACTACAAGAGACAAATAGAGAACAACAATGCATCATGTGTCTAGGAAAGGAAATCAACAAGATGCATGTTGTGTAAAAGGAAATCAACAAGTCACATAGTACATAAAAGGAAATACCATAAGAGGAAATGGAGTTCCATGTCCAAGAAAGGAATTGCTATAAGAAAAAGTGGAACTCCATGAGATATAGATGGAAAATGAAATAAGGGGACTGCCAGGCACTGGAGTAAAGGAAACTCCCAGTTAATCCATATAACATGGGAATGCAGTAGTTCCTGTTAGAAGTCAAATGGAAGGTGGTTGTGGGTAAATGAGAGGAAGGTGTTATACCCAGATGTAGGGACCATGGTAGACTCGATGTCATGCCAATGTCTGTCAAAGTAAGAAGTAGGAGAGAAGAAATAAATGTCTGCACTAGCTTCTAGCCTGGTGTATGCTGTTCCAACAGCTGTTCCCAGATTAAGGTTTCCTCATCTGAGTCCCAGGTACTAGCATCAGCCGAAACCATAACAACTTCCCCCTCAAATTATTAGCAGCCTTCATTGCCAGTGAGCCCCTTGAACTAGGCACTCTCATTCTTCTCTCTTCCTCTTTTTCTTGTTTGAGTGTTACTTCACATCAGTGGCAACAATATCTTAGTGGCACCCCTCACCCAGTTATAGTGATTACTGACCACAAGAATCTTGCCTATTTCAAAGAACCCCACAAACTCACCTGCCATCATGCCTGTTGGATGCTATTCCTCTAGGATTTTGACATCCAATACAATACTTGACCTGGCTCCTATATGGGACCAGCAGATGCACTATCCAGGAAGGATTTCATCAACACTTTGTTATGGTTTCAGCTGATGCCACCTCTTGGGATTCAGATGAAGAAACCATCATCTGGGAACAGCTCTTGGATCAGGCCTATACTGGCATAGAAGCCAGCATGGACATTTATTTCTTCATTCCTACCTCTCACTTTGACAGACATTGGCAGGAGCTTGACTCTACTGCAGCCCCATCATCTGGGTATAATTCCTTCTTATCATTTACCCACAATAACTTACCTTTCAACTTCTAACAGGAATTGCTGCTTCCCACATTATGTATATGGATTACCTGGGAGCTTTGACTTCTCCCATGCCCAGCAGTCCCCTTTTATCTCTTACCTCTATCTGACTTGTACGCTTCTTTCTCCTTTTGGTATTTCCTCTTACGTGCTACACATTTTGTTGATTTCCTTTTACACAACACATGTCTTGTTGATTCCCTTTCTTAGACATGTGATGTGTTGTTGTCTTCTATTTGTCTCTTGTAGTATAAATACCTGCCTCTGTAGTAGAATAGCTCTTCAGCTAATTCTACACACTTCTGCCTTGCAAAGACTTCACTCCTCTGAAGGTCGCTCGTCTTACACACATGCTGCTAAGCCCTTCGAGTCTTCTCTCTGAATAGGCCTTTACCCTAACTGTTGCGAAGCAGCACTCAAACAACCAAATGAAGAGGAGAGAAGGATGAGAGCACCTGGTTCAAGGGGCTCACCAGCAAAGAACGATGCGAGGAGTTGGAGGTGAAAGTCATGGAGAGGAATGTTGACAGAGAGGTAATCCAAGTAAGACAAGGGAGTTATCCTTAATTCACACCCTTGGAAGTATGAACAAGTAGATAAGACTGGGGAAACACCAGTCGCAAACTAGCTACTTAAATAGTGTCTGGCGATGAGTGCGCACAGACCATCTACCCTAAAGTAGGAATACCGAATATAGTATCTGACGATAAGGTGTCAGTCTTGTAAATCGTAAAAGGGAATAGAAGTCCAAAGGCATCATATCATGAGTCATCGTCTGTGAGTCAATGAGAAAAGAAGATAAGGAGGTTGCCAGGCCAATGGCACAAGAAGAGCAGAAGATAACATATCGGCCAATCAGCAAGTGCCACTCAGATCACGTGACTGAAGGAAGTTTATACTGACATAGGAGCGTACCAAAAGAGGAACATCACATGATTGTGTGAAAGAGTCACATGACATGAAGTACATGTTGGTGCTTGCCTTCGAGGGCTGAGTATAGCGAAGTTGTTCATTAAGTGAAAAGTTCAATAAAGAATGATGAAATCATAACACTAACTGGTCTTAGGTGATACTCTGCTCTAGGACATCATCAAACTCCTTGAGTATGATAAGGATAGTCAGCAACATCTTTGTTCTGCACATGTGTAACAAAAGAATTAGCTACTCCCTTGATCCCTGCCATTGACGCATGGGATCCGACCCTCTTCACACCATGTATTGGTCCCCTCCTTTGAGGGACTCCTCTGACAACGAAGACAACTCCACACCCTCTGCTTACTCCAACCCCTACCAATCCACTCAACCTTCTGGAACTACTACCCCTTGTTCTCCTACTCAGTCTCACAGATGAGTAGCTGGTCCCTCTCAGAATCCCTCTCCTGATCCTAGATGAGGACCCCTCTTGAACATCACCCCGACATACTCCCCTGTCCCTTCCCCTCTCAGAACCACTCCAGTTCTTTCCCTGCTCCCCCAGTTCCAATCACCTCTGCCCTCTATCCACAGCTCCCCTCCTCCTACTCAACCCCCATCCCCTCTTCTCCACAGCATGTCTTCAGGAGCCAATGAAATTAAAGCAGCTTGCCCAGAACCCTTCTCCAGGAAGAACGAAGATGCATCTAGATGGTTGCTAGCAATGAAGGCCTACTTCACTATCAATTCGACAAAGTATACTGATGAAAAGATAGTCATCACCCTCCTCAATCGAATGAACATTGGGAGAGGAGCCACCTTCTCTGAAGCCTGGCTCACCAAGGTGCTCACCAATCTGGTTGCCTCCTGGAAGGACACCCTCATCAACCTCGAGAAAGACTTCTGCACTGTTTTCATACCCCCTGGTCTCAAAGACAGTGCACATATGGCCCTCCACTCTATGCACATGGAGGGCAAGCCTTTCAACAGTGACTTCAACTCCTTCTGCAGTGCCTCCTCCCTCAAAGCCTTGAGGAGCAGAATCATGGATGAATCTATCCTCAAAGACATATTGAGGAGGGTGGTGTCTTGCCCTCTGACCAAGATGATGATGGTGGTCAAGAAGGAACCCGCCACAGCCACAGAATGGCTAGAGAAAGCCTCCAACTTCTACCATGTGATGATCTGAAATGACCAGCTCCGTTCTGGAAACACTTCCTATATCGGATCTACAGGACCCGTCCCTCGTTCTAGCCACAAGGACTCCATGGCTATGGATGTTGACACCATCTCCCTTTCCCCTGCAGAATGATCTGACCATATCAAGAATAGAAAGTGCTTAGTATGTCACCAGAAGGGATGTTGGTCTGGCAACCATAGGAACAGATCCAACCAAAGGAATCTGCCAAAGAAGAAGCAACACATATGAGTAGCTGAAGAAGATGACTACCCCATGGATCCCCTCACTGCCTACACAAAAGGCAAAGGACTCAAGTCCCACCAAGTGATCAGATTACTGGAAATGTTTTCTGACTCTAGCTCCCCCACCAAAGGAACCAAGGACAACCAAGATGACAAGGAAGAAGCCAATGAAAAGGATGTTATCTAAGGAGGAGTAGCCCAACGTCTACCACCTCCAGAACAAATACTCCTGTAATTATAGCCCCTATTTTTGTAAATTCTACTGCCTCTAGAGCAATACAAGTCCCAGTATTGCTCTATGCAGGAAGAACAGGAGAAATCGTTGACACCACTGCCCTCATTGACTCTGGAGCTACCAGATCATACATTGACCACGACTTTGCTGTACAAAACAGAATCCCCCTCATCTGCCTTGCCAAATCAATCAGAGCAAATCAGATATAAGGTATTTGTCACCATGTGTTATGCTGACACCAAACATAAACAGGAACTTATGGTCATCAATTGTGAATCCCAAAATGTAATCCTTGGGATGCCATGGCTCACTGAAGTAAACCCCAGAATCAACTGGACTGACCAAACTATTGATATCCCAGATCAACCGGTCTCCCACCAACATGACAATCTGCTCAGACAATCCCAGGAATACCTAATCCGTTTCCTAGACAAGATGTTACGCGGGTGCGAAACAAAGACTTCACTCGTGATCCTTTCGTACTCGTAGTGTCGGCGACGACTAGGAGCAGAGTATTGGCTATCGCTCGTGAGAGAGAAGCCCCAAGTCAGCAAGAGAGACGGAGAACTGGAAGGGCTTAGCGCAGGAGATAAGTCGAGCGACCTTCTTCAGGAGCGAAGACTTTGCAGGGCAGAACTGCGTAGAATTAGCTGAAGAGCTATTCTACTACATCGGCGGGTATTTATACTACAAGGTACAAACAGAAACAAATAGACGAGAAAGGGAATCAACAAGACGCGTCGCGTCGCGTGTATCGTAAAAGGAAATCAACGAACGACGCGTAAAAGGGAACGTACGCGTAAAAGGAAATATGGAGTCCCGTGTCCAAGAAAGGAACCGGAGGTCCGTGTCCAAGGTAAGAAAGCGGAGAGCCGCTAAGTATAAGAGGAAATGAGATATAAATGGACTTCCCGGTGGGAGCGAGTCAGAAGTCCGGGGGCATCCGTAAACGTGGGAAACGGCGGTGTTCCTGTGCGAAGTCTGAAGGGACGACTAGAAGTCGTGATAGACAGGGTCAAGTTGGCCGCTGTCGACGATCTCCCAGAGAAGATCTCTATACGCCGTGGAAGAGAGGTCAAACCAAGTGCGATCGTAATGATGAGTAGGAAAGAAAAACGTATCCATGTCCGTAGGTTCTTCACCAAAGAGTTGTCTCCAAATGATTTCGACGTCTCGTTCCCAAGTATCTTCGAAATCCGTAACACAAGAACCCAGACCATGCCACCAAATGACTAGCTTTAGCCTGTCAAGACAGCTATTGGCAAAGAATCAGAAAGAAACTCCATGACATCAGAATGCTCCTGGAGGTAATATGAAAGGTTACTCTCTCCACCACGATCACTGCCCAGATCCAAAAAGAGAAGGTCGAATTACCCCCCACCTTTCGCAAGTACAAGAAGGTCTTCAATGAACCTGAGGATGGATTTATGCCTCCATCAAACAGCTTTGACCATGCCATTGACTGAAACGAGACAGAACAGTTGAAGGTTGAACCTGGAAACCTCAAAGGCGAAGTCTTCCCTTCAACAGGGTATCAGATGGTTTTGAAGAGAAAGCGCCTATTTATCCTCTGGCTAAGAGTGTGGATGATATAAGAGATTTTCCAGTAAGCCCCTCAGAATATCCTAGGGGGTCTCACCTAGAAGAAAGTCACCTGGGGATGAAATTCCAAATAGCTAAGACTGGGGTTACCAGTCGAAGCGTCCACTACATATATACAAGTCCAGCTAGTGAGCACAGACCATCTATCATAAAAGGAAATACTAAATATGGCAAGTGCCCTTCAGGTGTAAGACCCAGTAATCCTCGTATGGTAATGTCTATCCAATGAAAGCATATCATGAGTAAAAGGAAATGAGTAAGATGCACTGCTCTCTGTGGCACGTGCCTTCCGATACAATCACGATCGGGTAGTCTCGTAAGGGGAAATGACTAAAGATAAGAAATGTCAATAAGTCCAAAACAGGTTATTCCCAAAGAGATGGCCGCCAGGAATAAGTCTGAAGTCTCAACCGACAGCCTATCGGCAAGTGCCACAAAGTGGTCACATGCGACAGATCACTTGACAGAAGGAAATTATACTGTCATAGGAGTGTACCAAAAGAATAAACATCAAGTGACCTTGAGTCACATGATTGGCGAAATACAGGTAGGCGGCTTTCTTCAATCAGATTGCTGCAAGAAAAGGGTTTCTAAGTAAAAATTTGAAAAGTGTCAGTAAAAATGTAGTGTCTTTTGAAGAATAAAATATGGCTTCATAACATCAACCTCAAGGACTCCTTCATACCCAGAAAGGCAAAGCCATACTCTCTTAACCAGACCACTGCCTGCCAAGATTTCATCAAGGAACATCTGGAGAAAGGAACTATTAGACCATCCAAATCTCCTCAGGCTGCCCCCTTCTTTTTTGTAGCAAAGAAGGATGGAAAGCTCTGACCATGCCAAGATTACCAATATCTCAATGAACACACAGTCAAGAATGCTTACCCATTACCCCTTATCCCTGACCTCATGGACAAGCTATGGGGATCGAATATCTTCACCAAAATGGATATCCACTGGGGGTTCAACAACATTCATATCAAGGAAGGTGATCAATGGAAAGCTGCCTTTATCACCCCCTTTGGATTATACAAACCCCTTATCATGTTCTTTGGAATGTGTAATGGACCCCCTACGTTCCAGGTGTTTATGGACCATTACTTTGGCAACATGATGGCCATGAGCTGGCTCATCATCTACATGGATGACCTCATGATCCATACCAAAGACAACCAAGATCTTCATGACCAAAGAACTGCCTGCATCCTGGAACGAATGATGGAACTCAAACTCCATCTCAAGCTCGAAAAGTGTTCCTTTTCCCAGAAAAGTATTGATTTTCTTGGTATGATTGTCACTGAAGGAGGCCTACAAATGGACCCCACCAAGCTGTCAGCCATCAAAACCTGGAATCCCCCCACTTCCCTTAAGGGCATACACTCATTCCTAGGGTTTTGCAACTTTTATCGAAAGTTCATCAAGAACTTCTCTGCCATCGCCACCCCCCTCATCACACTCACACAAAAATCCTCTGCCTGGGAATGGAAGGAGGATCAACAATTGGCCTTTGACATGCTCAAAAAGGCCTTTATGGTACTCCCTGTGCTCTCCATGCAACACCCCCAACACCCCTTCATCATCATGACCAACACCTCTCTTACTGGTGCAGGAGCGGTCCTGATTCAGAAAGACTCCAATGGTGACCTACACCCCTGTTGCTACTTTTCCACCACCTTCTCCCCCACCAAATGAAACTATGACATCTACGATAGGGAGTTGTTAGCTGTCATTAAAGCACTTGGGGAATGGCAACAATACCTTAGTGGAACCCCTCATCCTGTCACCGTCATCACTGACCACAAGAATCTGGCCTTCTTTAAAGAACCCAGAAAGCTTACTCGCCACCATGCCCACTGGATGCTCTTCCTCCAGGACTTCGACATCCAGTTCAACACCCACCTGGGTACCTACATGGGACCCACTAATGCTCTCTCCCAAAAGGACCATGTCGACACTCGCAAGGATAACCAGGATGTCATCCTCCTACCCCCAGACCATTTCATCAATTTTATCGACAACAATCTAGCCAACTGCATCACCTCTGTGAAGCGGAGCGTCACTCAAACAAAACAAAGAAGAGAGGAAACTTAAGGATTTGGGCTCAAGGGGAGCGCTGTTGCACAGCAAAACTCAGACAACAAAAAGAGGAGGAGAGAAAACTTAAGGCAGCGGGTTCTAAGGGAAACCTGGTAAGGAACGCAGTGAGGAGATTATCTTTGAAGTTGTGTAAAGGAGGAATGATGATGATCCAAGTGAGGCAAGGAGTTATCCTTAATTCCTACCCTTGGAAGTAGAAACAAGTAGATAAGACTGGAGAGCCAGTCGACTATGTACATGGGTTTAAATACTGTGAGGGATCATGCACGGACCAAGCGGTGCATATCATATTGTCCAATGAGAAAAAGAATAGGGAATTGTACGATGCAACAATTGTGTATCTTCGAGTAAGCATCTATGAGTCAATGGGAAAGAGAAGATAAGGGGAGTGCCGGGCCAATGGCAAAAGAAGAGCAGAAGATAAGTAATTGGCCAATTGGCAAGTGCCGGAGTGGTCACGTGTGTCAGGTCATGTGACAGAAGGAAGTTTATACTGACATAGGAGTGTACCAAAAGGGGAATGTCATGTGATCGTGTGAATGAGTCACGTGACAGGAATTACAGGTTGGTGCTCGCCTTTGAGGGCTGAGCATAGCGAAGTGGTTCATTAAGTAAAAAGTTCAATAAAGAATGATGAAATCATAACAAGCGTCAGAGACAAATCGTGCAAGGAGAAGATCGAGATAAGGGTTGAAAGAAATGGTGAAGTATGAGGGTCCAAGTGAGGCGACGGAGCTATCCTTAAATCCTACCCTTGGAAGTAAGATCAAGTAGATAAGACTGGGGAAACCAGTCGACTAAGTACATGGGTTTAAATAGTTCTAAGTATCGTGCATGGACCAAGCAGTGCAGATCATATCATCCAATGAGAAAAAGAATAAGGGAATCGTACAATGCGAGGATCGCATATCTTTGAGTAAGCATCTATGAGTCAATGGGAATAAGAGATAAGGAGAGTGCCAGGCCAATGGCAAAAGAAGAGCAGAAGATAAGTAATTGGCCAATCGGCAAGTGCTGGGGTGGTCACGTGTGTCAGATCATGTGACTGAATGAAGTTTATACTGACATAGGAGCATACCAAAAGGGGAACGTCACGTGATCGTGTGAATGAGTCACGTGATGCAAATTACATGTTGGTGCTCACCTTCGAGGGCTGAGCATAGCGAAATGGTTCATTAAGTAAAATGAAACGAGACGAAAAGTCAAAGGTTGAACCTCTAAACCTCAAAGGCAAAGTCTTCCCTTCTACTGGGGGATCTGTAATAAATCCTCATGACACCTAGTCAATGAGGGAGCCTGGACACGAAGTCACAGCTGTGTTCCCGGACACGGAGTCACGGGTTCGAGGACACAAAGTCTTCTCAGTGTTCTGCACGCGTAGTAAAGAAAGCACCGTTTATCCTCCGGTTACGAGTGTTAATGAATGAAGAATAGGTTCCCAGTAAGCCCCTCAGAATTCCTAAGGGGGTCTCGCCTAGAAGAAAATATCCTGGGGAATAAATTCCAAATAGCAAAGACTGGGGTTACCAGTCAATGCGTCCACTAGTTAAATACAAGTATTCTATCATGCACGGACCATGCTGTGCGTATCGTATCGTCCAATGGGAATAAGAAGAAATAAGATCGTACCATCAGCCGTATCAATGGACTGGTATCCTATCTGAGGGTCATCCGCCATTCGCTGGACGGGGATCAAAGAGAAGAGAAGAAATAGAAATGAAAGAGAAATGTGTCCATGGAGATAAGAGATCTCCGAATCTCAATGAGTCCGATAAAGGGGTATTCCCAAGGAGAAGGCCACCGGGAATAAGTCTGAAGGTCTCGACCGATGGCCAATCAGCAAATGCTGCGAAGTGGTCACATGCGACAGATCACGTGATGAATGAAGTTATACTGTCATAGGAGTGTACCAAAAGATAGACATCAGGTGACATCAAGTCACGTGATCTTTGAATTACATGTAGACGGTTTTCTTCAATCGGATCGCCACAAGAAAGGGGTTTCTAAATAAAAGTTTTAAAAGTGTTAGTGAAAGTGTAGCATTTTTCAGAATAAAGTATAGGGTTCATAACATAAAAAGTTCAATAAGAATGGTGGAATCATAACACTCTGCCTCCCCCACTGACCCCCTTGTCCTCAAAGCCGCTGACCACATCTTCAAGGGCACCTCCCTCTTCACCAGAGTGTCCCCCTCTGACTGGGAACTCCATAACGACTCCCTCTTCTTCCAAGGCCACCTTTATATTCCCCCTATGTACATCCCATCATGATCTTGTTAACTCCATCCACTCTTCCCCTGTGGCCGGTCATCTGGGTTATTTCCAACTACTTCACCTACTCTGCCACAACTACTGGTGGCAAGCAACATATGTTCTCCATTTCATTTCCAGCTGCACAGTCTGCCAAGCCAACAAAGTCATCACCCATCCCACGGTTCCCCCCTTATCCCCTATCCCATCTGCCACCACTCGCCCCTTTCAACAGATCTCCATAGATCTTATCACCAATCTCCCTCCATCCAATGGACATGATTCAGACATGGTCATAGTAGACCATGGTCTTAGTAAGGGGGTAATTTACATCCCTTGTTCAAAAACTATTTCCACTGAAGGAGTCACTGCACTCTTTTTCTCTCATGTCTTCCCACACTTCAGCCTCCATGACAAACTTATCTCTGACTGCAGTCCCTAGTTCTCCTCAGCCTTCACTAAAGAACTGGCCTGCCTCCTACTGTACAATACGACCTCGCCCTTTCCACTGCATACCATCCCCAGACCGACAGAGAGACTGAACAAGTCAACCAGGAACTTGAAACCTATCTCCATATCTTCTGCGAAGGAAAACCCATGGCCTGGGCTTCCCTTCTTCCAATGGTGGAGTTTGCCCACAACTCCAATGTCCATTCTGTCACTGCCCAAACTCCATTCTCCCTCATGTACAGATATGAACCCAGAAGCTACCCCCCACTCTCTAAAACCACCTTCGTCCCCTCTGCTGAACACCACCTCACCCAATTAGACAAGGCACAAAAAGAAGCCCTTGCTGTGCACCACAAGGCACAAACTGATATGAAAAGCTGCATTACCACCAAATTCTCTCCCTGGAAAATAGGCCAGAAGGTCTGGCTCAATAACCACAATCTCAAACTGGGATATCCCTCCTGAAAACTAGCCCCTAGATGAGAAGGACCCTTTGAAATCACCCAAGTCCTCTCTCCTCTCACTTATCGAATCAAACTTCCCCCCATCAGCAAAACCAGGTTTTTGTCATAGTACTCATAGTACTCATAGTGAAATCATAGTGCTCATAGTGTTCATAGTAGAATCATAGTGTCATAGTGTCATAGTGTCTGTGTCAATGGGAAAAGAGATAAGAGGATAAGGAAGAGCCAATAGCAAAAGAAGAGCGGAAGATAAGCTATCGGCCAATCGGCAAGTGCTGCAGATGGTCACATGTGTCAGATCATGTGACTGAAGGAAATTATACTGACATAGGAGCATACCAAAAGTGGGATGTCACGTGATCGTGTGAATGAGTCATGTGACATGAAATACATGTTGGTGCTCATCTTCAAGGACTGAGCATACAGTAGCAAAGTGGTTTGTTAAGTAAAAAGTTCAATAAGAAATGATGCAATCATAACATTACCCCTTCTAAGGTCCAAGTTGTCCTGATGAGGAGAGAACTTTTTTTTATGCTTCATAATCTAGATGAGTAAGTGCAGAGCATGAGTGGAAATCAATAGAATAATCGGAAAAGAGAGAGTTGAATTCGTTGGTGGAAAGGCCCCTAAGTTTTCTGGGGGTGGAGGGGTGGGCTAGGTGGAATGTTTTGACCACCTCGGGTGCGTTTTTTAGGTGATCCACAGGTTCCCAGGTACGATCTGAGTCTTCCCACCCTTTCCAGTGGACAAGATATTCTAATTTCTGATTTTTCATGCGTGAAGTGATGATGTACTCCACTTTGTGCTCTTCGTATTCTTCGTCATTGACAACGATGGCATCTGGTTTTCTAGTGGGTTGCCCCACCAGTGTCTCTCTATATGGTTTGACTCATGAAACGTTAACAGTGGAATGAATGGTGAATGTTTTTGGGAGGTGCAATGTTACCGCATTGGGGAGGACTTTCGTGATTTTGTATGGTCCGATCCACTTTTGGGTGAGTTTTTTCGTGGTATAAGGGAGCTTGAGGTGCTCTGTGGATAGCCAGACCTGTTGCCCAACTTCGTACGTTGGGGCCTCCGAGCATTTTCGTGT